>SJYC01038757.1:0-17859 GCA_006408675.1 Madoqua kirkii
CAGCTAGACTTAGTCAAGAAAAAAGAAAACAGAATCAAATAAAATTATAAATGAAAGAGGAGACATAACAATTGACACCATAGGAATAGGATTAAAAGAGGTTACTACAAACAATTATACACAAAACTGGTATATAACCAGTTTGGATTATAGGTGGATAACTAGGTAGATAACCTAGAAGAAAATCAATAAATGTCTAGAAATATACAACTTACTAAGAGTGGATCAGGTAGAAATAGAAAATCTGAACATATCAATAATGACTAAGGAGAATGAATCAGTAATCAAAAATATCCAACAAAGAAAAACCCAGACTAGGTGTTTTTCTACCGGCAAATTCTACCAGACATTTAAAACAGAATTAATGCTAGTTCTTCTCAAACTCTTCCGGAAATTGAAAAGGCGGGAACAATTCCAAACCCATTTTGCAAGGCATAATTACTCTGATACTAAAAGCCAGGTAAGAACACTACAAGAGAAGAAAACTACAGTCAACACCCACAATGAATATAGATGGAAAAGTTCTCAGCAGAATACAAACAAATCAAATTCAATATTATATAAAAAGGATCACACACCATGAACAAGTGGGATTCAATATATGCAAATAAACAAGCATACACATTATAGAATGAAGGATAAAATTCATAAGATGCTCTCAGTAGATGAAGAAAACAAATCATTCCATGATTAAAACTCTCAACAAATTGGATATAACATCAGTTCAGTTCAGTTCAGTTCAGTCACTCAGTCGTGTAAAGGCCATATATGACAAACCTATATATGTTATATTCAATGTGAAAAGCGAAAAGCTTTTCCTATGAGACCAGAAACAAGACAACATGTCCTCTCTCATCACTCTATTCAACATAGTAACAGAAATGTTAGCCAGAGCAGAGTAATTGGTAATTAGCAAGAAAAAGACAAGAAAATTCGGAAGAAAAAAGAAGTAAAATTATATCTGTTTGCTAATGACATAATCCTATATATAGGAAGTCCTAAAGATTTCATCTATTGTTAGAACTAATACACAAATTTAGTAAGTTGCAGGATACAAAATCAACATACAAAAAATGTTGAATTTGTAACACTAACAACAAAATACCTGAAAGAGTAATAAAGAAGATGATTTTATTTACAATAGTTTTAAAAACAATAGAATACTTAGGAATAAATTTAACCAAGGAGATGAAAGATATACACACTGAAAACTATAATACACTGAAAAAAGAAACTGAAGACACAAATGGAATGATGATATTCCTTGTTCATAGATCAGAAGAATTAATATTGTTAAAATGTGCATATAACTCAAAGCCATCCATAGAATCAATGAAATCTCTAACAAACAATGTTTTTTCCCCACAGAAATAGAAGACAATCCTAAAATTTGTACAGAATAAATGGCCAAATGACTATTTGTACAGACCTCAAATAGCCAAAGCAATCTTGAGAGGAAGAATAAATCTGAGAATACAACATTTCCTGAATTCAAACTATACATCAAAACTATCATAATGAAAACAATGTGGTAATGGCACGAAAACAAACACATAGACCAATGGAACCAGATAAAAGCCCAGAAACAAATCCATGTTTATGAGGTCAGATAATAAAGGAGCCAAAAATACTCAACAGAGAAAAGTCTTTTCAATAAATGATGCTGAGAAAACTAAATATCCATATGCAAAAGAATAAAATTGAACTCTTGTCATGCACAGCTCACAAAAATTAACTGAAATGACTTACACACTTAAGATCTGATGTAAAATGTCTAGAAGAAAACACAGAGAAAACATTCCTTAATATTAGTCTTGGGAACAACTTTTTGAATATGACAACAGTTTTTATGTATATGACACAAAATCACAAGCAACAAAAGCAAAAACAAATGATGGGTCTATATCAAATTTAAAAAAAAAAACAACAACCTGCATAGCAATACAAATCAACAAAATGAATAATCAGCTGACAGAATGGGAGAAAAATTAACAAACCACACAGCTGACAGGGGTTAATATTCAAAATGCATAGTGAACTTATAGAACAGCACACATACATACAAATACAATGCAGTTTAAAGTGAGCAGAGGACCTGAACACATACAAATGGGCAATAAGTACTTGAAAAGAGGTTCTACCTCATTAATTATATGGGAATCAAAGCCATAATGATATATCACTTCACATATGTTAGAATGAATATTATCAAAATGACAAGGGATAACAGATGATGTTGTTAAGGATATGGAGAAAAGGGAAACCTGGAGCTCTGAAAGTGAGAATGTTAACTGAGGTAGCCATTATAGAAAACAGTATGGAGGTCCCTCACAAAACTAGAACTGCCATATGACCCAACAATCCATTTTGGAATATATTTCTGAAATGAATGCAATTACAATCTCAAGGAGATATCTTCACTCCTGTGTTCATCACAACGTTATTCACAACAGCCAAGACATGGAAACAACTTAAATTTTATAACAGATGAATGGATAAAGAAATGTGACATATACACATATACCTATAAAGGAATATTATTCATTCATAAGAAAGAAGGGAATCCTGCCACATTGTCAATATGCATGGACCTTGAGTGGATTATGGTAGGTGACATAAGTCAGACAGAGAAAGACAAATACTATGTGGCTTCCCTGGCAGTTCAGCTGGTGAAGAATCTGCTAAAGAAAAAATATTTATTTATAAGAAAGAAGAAATTCCTTCAACATGTGGCCACGTGGATGAACCTTGAATGCATTATGGTATGCGACATAAGTCAGACAGAAACAAATACTATACTAAATATTAAAAGCCAGATTCATAGAAACAGAGTAGAATAGTGGTTGCCAGGGACAGGGAGTTGGGGAAAGTAGGGAGATTTTGGTCAAAAGGTATAAATTTCCATTTATAAGACAAATAAGTTATGAGGGATCTAATACAAAGCATGATGGCTATAATTAACAATACTGTATTATATACTTGAAAACTGCTAAGAGAGTAAATATTAAATGTTCTCACAACAAAGTTAACAATAATTACATTAGGTGATAGATGTGCTAACTAACATTACTGTGGTAATTATTTTATAACATATATATGTATCCTGTTATCATACTGTACACCTTAAATTCACATAATGTTATACATCTATTATCTCAAAAAAGCTGGGATATTTTATCATGAAAATACAGTAGTCAAGATAACATATATCAATAGGGTTGAGAGAAAAGAAATAATTTCTTACATTTTTTGCAAGGGTCAATTCAATGAAGAGGAAGAGGGTGAGAATGGCACAGAAATAACTGAATATACATGCAAAGAATAAAATTGTGACCTAACTATACAGTCAGCAAAAACAAGACCAGAAGCTGACTATGGCTCAGATCACGAACTCCTTATTGCCATATTCAGGCTGAAATTGAAGAAAGTAGAGAAAACCTCTAGACCATTCAGGTATCAAATCCCTTATGATTATACAGTGGAAGTGAGAAATAGATTTAAATGACTAAATCTATTAGACAGAGTACCTGATGAACTATGGATGGAGGTTAGTGACACTGTACAGGAGACAGGAATCAAGACCATCCCCCAGAAAAAGAAATGCAAAAAAGCAAAATGGCTGTCTGAGGAGGCCTTACAAATAGCTGCTACAAATAGCTGTGAAAGGAAGGGAAGCGAAAAGCAAAGGAGAAAATGAAAGATATACCCATTTGAATGCAGAGTTCCAAAGAACAGCAAGGAGAAATATGAAAGCCTTCCCCAGTGATCAGCGCAAAGAAACAGAGTAAAACAATAGAACAGGAAAGACTAGAGATCTCTTCAAAAAAATTAGAGATATCAAGGGAATATTTTATGCAAATATGGGCTCAATAAAGAACAGAAATGGCAGGGACCTAACAGAAGCAGAAGATATTAAGAAGAGGTGGCAAGAATACACAGAAGAACTGTACAAAAAAGATCTTCAAGACCAAGATAATAATGATGGTGTGATCACTCACCTAGAGCCAGACATCCTGGAATGTGAAGCCAAGCAGGCCTTAGGAAGCATAACTAGGAACAAAGCTAGGGGAAGTGATAGAATTCCAGTTGAGCTATTTCAAATCCTGAAAGATGATACTGTGAAAGTGGTGCACTCAATATGCCAGCAATTTGGAAAACACAGCAGTGGCCACAGAACTGGAAAAGGTTAGTTTTCATTCCAATCCCAAAGTAAGGCAATGCCAATGAATGCTCAAACTACTGCACAATTGCACTCATCTCACACTCTAGTAAAGTAATGCTTAAAATTCTCCAAACCAGTCTTCAGCAATCCGTGAACCATGAACTTTCAGATGTTCAAGCTGCTTTTAGAAAAGGCAGAGGAGCCAGTGATCAAATTGCCAACATCTGCTGAATCATAGAAAAAGCAAGAGAATTCCAGAAAAACATCTGCTTCACTGACTACACTAAAGCCTTTGACTGAGTGAATCACAACATCTAGAAAATTCTGAAAGAGATGGGATTACCAGGGAAGGGACCACCTTACCTGACTCCTGAGAAAGCTATATGCAGGTCAAGAAGCAACAGTTAGAACTAGACATGGAACAATGGCCCGGTTCCAAATTGGGAAAGGAGTACGTCAAGGCTGTATATCGTCACTCTGCTTATTTAACTTCTATGGAGAGTATATCATGTGAAATAGCTCAAGCTGATATCAAGATTGCTGGGAGAAATATCAATAACCTCAGATATACAGAGGACACCACCCTAACAGCAGAACACAAAGAGTAAAGAGCCTCTTGGTGAAAGAGGAGAGTGAAAAATCTGGCATAAAACTCAGCATACGAAAAACTAAGATCATGGCATCTGGTCCCATCACTTCATGGCAAATAGATGGGGGAAAATGGAAACAGTGACAGACTTTATTTTCTTGGGCTCCAATCACTGTGGATGGTGACTGCAGCCATGAAATTAAAAGATGCTTGCTCCTAGGAAGAAAAGCTACGATGAACCTAGATAGTGTATTAAAAAGCAGAGACATCACTTTGCTGACAAAGGTCTGTCTAGTCAAAGCTATGGTTTTCCAGTAGTCATGTAGAGATGTGAGAGTTGGACCATAAAGAAGGCTGAACACCAAAGGACTGATACTTTCAAACTGTAGTGCTGGAGAATACACTTGAGAGTTCCTTGGACAGGAAGGAGATCAAACCAGTCAATCCTAAAGGAAATCAACCCTGAATAGCCACTGGGAAGGACTGATGCTGAAGTTGAAGTTCCAATACTTCGGCTACCTGATGCAAAGAGCCGAGTCACTGGAAAAGACCCTGATGCTGGGAAATGCCGAGGGCAGGAGGAGAAGGAGGTCACAGAGGATGAGATAGCTGGATGGCATCACCGACTTGGTCATGAGTTTGAGCAAGCTCCAGGAGTTGGTGATGGATAGGGAAGCCTGGCGTGGGGCAGTCCACGGGGTTGCAAGGAGTCAGACACAACTGAGTGACTGAACAACAACAGTAACATCATGGTAAAAAAAGGAGAGATTGATTATAAGGAATTGGAAAAAATATGTATTCATTAATGTTAAATGTAGATGAAAATAATTGAGACCCTTTTCCTAACATTTACACAAATGAAACAGTGTCAGACTTTATTTTGGGGGGCTCCAAAATCACTGCAGATGGTGACTGCAGCCATGAAATTAAAAGTCACTTGCTCCTTGGAAGGAAAGTTATGACCAACCTAGATAGCATATTCAAAAGCAGAGACATTACTTTGCTGACTAAGGTCCATCTAGTCAAGGCTATGGTTTTACCAGTGGTCATGTATGGATGTGAGAGTCTGACTGTGAAGAAGGCTGAGCACTGAAGAATTGATGCTTTTGAACTGTGGTGTTGGAGAAGACTCTTGAGAGTCCCTTGGACTGCAAGGAGGTCCAACCAATTCATTCTGAATATCAGCCCTAGGATTTCTTTGGAGGGAATGATGCTAAAGCTGAAACTCCAGGACTCTGGCCACCTCATGTGAAGAGTTGACTCATTGGAAAAGACTCCATTACTGGGAGGGATTGGGGGCAGGAGGAGAAGGGGACAACAGAGGATGAGATGGCTGGATGGCATCACTGACTCGATGGATGTGAGTCTGAGTGAACTCTGGGAGTTGGTGATGAACAGGGAGCCCTGGCGTGCTGCGATTCATGGAGTTGCAAAGAGTACAACACGACTGAGCGACTGAACTGAACTGAACTCCTTGGAAGGTAAGTTGTGACCAACCTAGACAGCATATCAAAAGCAGAGACAACAAAGGTCTGTCTAGTCAAGGCTATGGTTTTTCCAGTGGTCATGTATGGATGTGAGAGTTGGACTATAAAGAAAGCTAAATTTCAAAGAATTGATGCTTTTGAAGTGTGGTGTTGGAGAGACTCTTGATATTCCCTTGGACTACAAAGAGATCCAACCAGTTCATCATAATGGAACTCAGTCCTGAGTGTTCATTGGAAGGAGTGATGTTGAAGCTGAAACTGCAATACTTTGGCCACCTGATACGAATAACTGACTCATTGGAAAAGACCCTGATCCTGGGAAAGATTGATGCCAGGAGGAGAAGGGGATGACAGTGGATGAGATGGTTGGATGGCATCATCAACTCGATGGACATGGGTTTTAGTGGACTCCAGGAGTTGGTGACGGACAGGGAAGTCTGGCATGTTGTGGTTCATGGGGTCCCAAAGAGTTGGATACTACTGAGTGACTGAAGTGAACTGAACCTCATAAAATATACAACTATTAATGTAAAATGAATCATAGACCAAAATGGAAGAATCTCTAAGGCCATAAAACTCTTAGTCAATTCTTCAGAGTAAATCTCTTTTATCTGTGATTTGGCAATTATTTCTTGGAAATGAAAACCAAAAACACAAGCAAAAAAGAAAAATTAGACAAATCAGAGATTATAAAAATTAAAACATTTTGTTTAAAACATGCTATCAATAGACTTACTGTGGTGATTATTTCTCAATATGTAAAAATATTATTAAATAATTATGTTGTATACCTGAAACCAATATAATGTTATATCAGCTATATCACAATTATTTTTAAATCACACTATCAAGGGAGTGAAAAGACAATCCACAGAAATGATAAAATATGTACAAATTTTATATCTGATAAATGTCTTGCATGCAGACTATAAAGAACTTGGAAATCCACCATTAAAAGATAAACAACCCAAGCAAAGGATCTGAGTAACCATTTCTCCAAGGAAGATATCCTCATAGCAGTGACCACAGGACTGGAAAAGGTCCATTTTCATGCCAATCCCAAAGAAAAGCAATGCCAAAGAATGTTTAAACTACTGTACAACTGCACTCATCTCACATGCTGTCTCTTATACATATGTTGTATACCTGAAACCAATATAATGTTATATCAGCTATATCACAATTATTTTTAAATCACACTATCAAGGGAGTGAAAAGACAATCCACAGAAATGATAAAATATGTACAAATTTTATATCTGATAAATGTCTTGCATGCAGACTATAAAGAACTTGGAAATCCACCATTAAAAGATAAACAACCCAAGCAAAGGATCTGAGTAACCATTTCTCCAAGGAAGATATCCTCACAAGAAATGTTCAACATCACTAGTGATCATGGTACTACAAGTCAAAACCATAGACAGTACTTCACATTGACTAAGACTGCTAAAGGAAAAAAATAAAAACAAGTGCTGGCAAGGATTTCATAAACTGATCATGGAATTATAAAATGACACCTCCACTTAGAAAATAGTTTGGCAGTTTCACTAAAAGTTAAACATAGTGTTTTCATATAACTCAGAATTCTATGCCTAGATACACATTCAGGAGAATTGGAAACATATATCCACACCAAAACCTGTACACTAATGGTCATAGTAAAACTACTTATGATAGCCAAGAAAATGAAAATCTTAATGCCATCAACATTGGAAAAATAAATCATCCTTATACAACAGAATATTATTCAGCCATACAAAGGAATGAAATGTTGATGTTATTATTCAGTCATTTAGAAGGAATAAAGTGATGACATAAACTATCAGTAAGTCAATGATGAACACTAAATACATTATGCTAAGTGCAAGGCTAAATACATTATGCTAAGTGCAGGGAATCAACCACAAAGGCGAAATATTGTATGATCTCTCTTTTTTATTAAACAGCCTGAATAGGTAAATCCATAGGGTGAAAAAGGTTAGTAGTTGTCAGGAGCTGAGAGACGGAGAGAATGGGGAGAGCTAATGGGAGTTTTGTTTCAAGGTGATGGAAACGTTCTAGAATCAGACAACAGTTAATGGTTATAAAACCATTATTGTTAACACAATAATAGACCACTAAATTGCACACCTAAAAGACTCAGTTTTTCATATGCTATGACATATGTCAAAACTGCTCAGAAATTATGGAGAGATCACAATATTGTGTCAGTAAACATAAAGAAAAAATACTCTGTAATAAAAATTAGTTTTTTAACAGGTAAATTTGAATTATTAAAATTATTATAATAAACATTTTTACCCTAAAATACTATTGGTGCTGAGTAAATTTGCCTTATTTAATGATATTGTGTCATTTTTGCCATCCAGACCCCTTCAGAGAACATCTTTAGAAAAAAGAATTTTCACCTTTAGCTTAACCTTCTCAATTGTCTAAAAATTACACATATGTTTTTAAGTGTGTGTACTGGCAAAAACAAAATAAGAGAAACTCACATTATTAGTGTCATTATTTTCATACTTTTTCAGGTGTTTACTGAACTAACTCATTTGTTTGGAAGTTGTATGGATATACCACTGAGTTATAAAACAAAATGCAATTCTTATACATAGGAATCCATGACTTCTTTTCTCTCAAACAGTTCTACATCATAGAAGAGTACTACTGAGAGCACAGTCTACATCTAGAGTTTGCTGTAGATGTAATATATTCTAACCAAGACTTCTGGCAGCAACTTTTTTACTCCTGATTACCATCTAAATTCCAGAAACAAATCTAATCATATCAGCTTCACTCGAAACCTTTGGAAATGAGTTTAAACTCATACTGCCAGAAAAAAGAAAAGGAGGAAAGAATAGAATAAGAAATGTGAGGCACTCTCAGCACTGTAATCAACATTCTTATAAAGCTGAAACAAACTTTACCATTGAAAGTTATAAGGAGAAAGACGCTACTTATGGTTACCAAGTGGTTATCATTATCAAATGCTGGCCCACCAAATGGTATCCAGTATACACTGAGAATCTGGAGGGCTATGGGTCCTAGAGCTCTTCAAAAACAATGACATCATCTCTCAAAGGACAGAAAGGAAATGCCACCCATGGAATTACAGCCTTTATTTAATATCCTAAAGCTAACTCAATATTACTGTGGTCATTTTGTTGTGGCTACTGGTAATAACTTGCATTTTTACCATGCTGTGTTCAAAGCACTTATACATTTATTTAATTTGATTACCACAGTCATCATCCAAAGTCAGAAGAGATTAAGTATTATTAGTACCATTTTCCAGATAAATCAACTGAAATACAGATTTAACTTCTTGGCTTGACAACCTCATTTTCACAGGCCTGTATACCTTTCTCTTCTTGAGACACTTCTTTGTTAGAACACCACAAAAATATTTGGAACAAAAGCCAGTAACTAAAGCATGTATGTACAGGAGTCATTGACTAAGACCATCCCCAAGGAAAAAAAAATGCAAAAAGGCAAAATGGTTGTCTGAGGAGGCCTTACAAATAGCTGAGAAAAGAAGAGAAGGTAAAAGCAAAGCAGAAAAAGAAAGATACATCCATCTGAATGTAGAGTTCCAAACAATAGCAAGAAGAGATAAGAAAGCCTTCCTCAGTGATTAGTGCAAAGAAATAAAGGAAAGCAATAGAATGGGAAAGACTAAAGATCTCTTCAAGAAAATTAGAGATACCAAGGGAACATTTCATGCAAAAATAGGCACAATAAATGACAGAAAGGGTACTGACGCAACAGAAACAAAAGATATTAAGAAGAGGTGGCAAGAATACACAGAAGAACTGTACAAAAGAGATCTTCATGACCCAGATAACCACCATAGTGTGATCACTCAACTAGAATCAGACACTGGAATGTGAAGTCAAATGGGCCTTAGGAAGCATTACTACAAACAAAGCTAGTGGAGGTGATGGAATCTCAGTTGAGCTATTTAAAAATCCTAAAAGATGATGCTGTGAAAGTGCTGCACGCAATATGTCACAAATTTGAAAAACTCAGCAGTGACCACAGGACTGGAAAAGGTCCATTTTCATGCCAATCCCAAAGAAAAGCAATGCCAAAGAATGTTTAAACTACTGTACAACTGCACTCATCTCACATGCTAGCAAAGTAATGCTCAAAATTTTCCAAGTCAGGCTTCAACAATACGTGAACTGAAAACTTTCAGATGTTCAAGCTGGATTTAGAAAAGGCAGAGGAACTAGAGATCAAATTGCCAAGATCCCTTGAATCATGGAAAAAGCAAGAGAGTTCCAGTAAAACATCTATTCTTTCATTATTGACTATGCCAAAGCCTTTGACTGTGTGGATCACAATAAACTGTGGAACATTCTTAAAGAGATGGGAATACCAGACCACCTGACCTGTCTCCTGAGAAACCTGTATGCAGGTCAGAAAGCAACAGTTAGAATGATACATGGAACAACAGACTGGCTCCAAATTGGGAAAGGAATATGTTAAGGCTGAATATTGTTACTCTGTTTATTTAACTTATATGCAGAGTACATCATGCAAAATGCCAGGCTGGATGAAGCACAAGGTAGAATCAAGACTGCCCGGAGAAATATCAATAACCTCCCATATGCAGATGATACCACCCTTATGGAAGAAAGCAAAGAGGATCTAAAGAGTCTATTGATGAAAGTGAAAGAGGAGACTGAAAAAGCTGGCTTAAAACTCAACATTCAAAAACGAACATCATGGTTTCTGGTTCCATCACTTCATGGCAAATAGATGGGGAAGCAATGGAAACAGTGACAGACTTTACTTTCTTGGATTCCGAAATCACTGCAGATGATGACTCTAGTCATGAAATTGAAAGACACTTGCTCCTTGGAAGAAAAGCTAGACAGCATATTAAAAAGCAGAGACATTATTTTGTTGACAAAGGTCCATCTAGAAAAAAGCTATGGTTTTTCCAGTAGTCGTGTATGTATGTGAGAGTTGGACTATAAAGAAAGCAAAGCACCAAAGAACTGATTCTTTTGAACTGTGGTATTGGAGAAGATTCTTGAGTCCCTTGGAATGCAAGGAGATCCAACCAGTCCATTCTAAAGGAAATCGGTCCTGAATATTCACTGGAAGGGCTGATGCTGAAGCTGAAACTCCAGTACTTTGGCTACCTGATGAGAAGAATTGACTCATTGGAAAAGACCCTGCTGCTGGGAAAGATTGAAGGCGGGAAAAGAAGGGGATGATGAAGGATGAGATAGTTGGTGACATCACTGACTTAATGGACTGGAGTTTGAGTAAGCTCTGTGAATTGGTGATGGACAGGGAAGCCTGGCATGCTGCAGTCCATGGGGTCTCAAAGAGTCAGACATGACTGAGCAACTGAACTGAACTAAAAGTATGCATGATCTAAACTATTCTCTAATAAGCACACACATATTCTCCAAGCTAGCTCCTTAGAACAATTTATATCTTTTTTATAATTAACAATTTTTATAAATAGCAAAAAGATAAAACTTTTAAATCCAATTAGATGCTTCAACATATAGTGCCCTGAAGAATAAATACGCGACCTCTAAACAAAGTTCAAAAAAGCCAGCCACCAACTACTGAAGCAACTTCAATTAGCATTTAAGCTTGTCTCTTAGATAACATTATCTTTGTAAGACATTAACACCAGAAATCATTTGCTCATTTCCCCATGAAAATGGGCCGAGGATATGACAAAATGGGACTGATGTCACATTTAATATATTTATTAAGCAATTACTCTAAAAACTTTGTTGAGAATGAGAGGGTACTTCAAGTATCCTTTCAGGATAATTTTACTAAAGAAACAGATCAACAGTATTCAAGCATAGCATTTTTACATTTATTATTCAGTAAATATCATTTATTTTTATGTGTCAGGTTTATTGTGTCACTAAAAATATAGTACACTAAACAAAAACTAGAAGGTCTTTGCCCTCAAGGAGTTTACATTATAGTAGACAGAAATGAAAAATAAATAAATACATATGTAAGAGAAGATTAGTGAGTAGAAGCTTATACAGAAAGAACTAAAATAGGGCAATGTAAGAGAATAATTGAGCAGATATGTTTGATTGGATAGTTACCTCTGCTGAAGGTGATATTTAAACTGACATTTAAGTAACCAAGAGAAACAAATTGAACAAAGGATATTGAAAGATCCCACAGTGTTCTAAAATGGAATGAACTTGTAGCTTTTCTAGAAATAATCTTTGGGTTCTTTTTTTTTTCAATCTTTTTTAAAATGTATAAACTAATCTTTTGTTGAAAGCAATCTATGCAAAGTTGTATAATTTTCTTTGGAAAATTCAAGATGGGTATATGTATGAATAAAGAAAAGAAAAGCAAGCTTAACTTGGTAGAAAGAGAAAGAGAATCCTCCTGTGATTATAGTGGTTACCAGATGATGTCAGAGAGATAGGTCAAAGGCAGATTACATGGGGTATTTTGGTTAAACCAGAATAAGAGTTTTTTGTGTACTAATAGGAACAACCTAGCATGTTGGGAATGGTGGGTGAAATGGATGATGGTGGACAGAGGAGTACCATAACTCAAGAACATGATACTAGCTTTCACTTACCACTCTTATTTTATCTGCTATTTTGGAGGTGACTGAACTGGAGTACAAGTATACTGGCCACTCTATAAATATAACAGTGGTAAAGATTTCCAGTAAAGATACCTTCATTAGTTCTGACTTTGATGCAACCTATTTGCTCCAAGCAATGAACAATAATACACAAAGGTAAAAATAGTTACAGACATCTCAAAATCAAGGTAAACATTTCTTTAATGAAAAGGAGTAAAAATAAAAAACACTCAGCCAGGTTAAAGTCATGAGCTGTCAACCTCTAGGTCTGAAAAAAAGGGTGACTATCATGCAGGGAGAAGGAAATGGCAACCCACTCCAGTATTCTTGGCTGGAGAGTCCCATGGATAGAGGAGCCTGGCAGGCTACAGTCTATGGGGTTGCAAAGAATCAGATACCACTGAAGCGACTTAGCATACATGGAACATGCAGGGAAGTGGGTACTAGTGGTAAAGAACCTGCTTGCCAGTGCAGAAGACGTAAGAAATAGTAGGCTTGATCCCTGGGTCAGGAAGATCCCCTGGAGAAGGAAATGGCAACCCACTCCAGTGTTCTTGCCTGGAAAATCCTACAGACAGAGGAGCCTGGTTGGCTACAGTCCATAGGGTCACAAAGAGTCAGACACAACAGAAGTGACTTAGTGAGCACAGCATGCAAGGAAAGAGAGACTTTGGTGGGGCTATTTCCCTTTTTGGATAAAAGATTAAAATAAATTCCCACCACTTGCCTAAAACATCAGTTCTCTATTGGAGATGCTTTTGTCCCACAGGAAATACTTGGCAATGACAGGAAGTATTCCGATTGTCAGAACTGGGGATGTAAAGATGCTACTCATATCTAGTGTATAGAGGCTAGAGATACTGTGAAACATTCTATCACACAAATAGACACAAAAGTCCCCCACAGCAAAGAATTATCTGGTACAAATGGTCAATATTGCTACCATGTAAATAGTGCAGTACTGAGTGCCAAATCTCAACTGTAAGAAATCATAGTCACTTAAGGCCTAGAGACATCAAAAATATAAGCACAGTCTTTCAGCCAAAAACTAACCAAGCTCAGTGATCACAGCTGTGAATTCTCCAGTATCACTTAGAAGCAGGAGCCACAGAATGAATAATGAGACCTGCTCATGGACTGTCATCCTGGTCAATCACTAAACCCGTAGGAAGGGAAGAGTGGGAACAGAAAAGAAATGTGAAGAAATACCAATTCAAAATTAACCTTTTGAACAAAACTCCAAAACATGTGAAGAAATGCTGAGAAAGATAACACAGCCAAAAATCAGAACATGAATATACAAATTATGTATACAATCAGCAGAAAAACACAATCTACTAAAAACTGTCAAATTTCAAATTTGAGTGAAGGATACTTGGTAGACCAACAAAAAATGTCATCAGAAAACAGCTAAAAATTTAACAGACTTCAGGCTTTTCCAAAGCAATTTTTCTTATGAGGAGAAAAAGTCTACAAAGCAATGAAGAAAAAAGTCTGAAGAAACTGGGATATATAAGACATAACAAAACTCTGGTTCAAATATAAAGACAAGTGAAAAAAATTTTTAATGAAAAATTAAAATATATTTCAAAACTTTTCTATAGGAATTACCAAAGAATTAAATGAAAAACTGTGGCACAAGAATGAATGAGTATTGAATTCATTTTATCAAAAAATTAAAATCATCTGGAAGCTATACAAAAGAGAATATAAATGGACAAAAGAATATGTAAAGAAAGTCGATAAGGAAAGTGAAGAGTCAGTGAAAACACATGGGTTTATTCATCTCATCACCTGTTAGCAGAAGATATTCTACAGGTGTAATAAATTAAGTAATTATGGCAAATTAAAGATATAAAGGTAACATTAATAAAAAAAATATATTCAACAGAAAAACTGCATGGCAAAGTAACAGAAAGAGATGAAAATGGAGAAATTAAAATTGTCCTAGTCCCATCATTGCTTACAGAAAGGAATCAAGTACAGTTGTTGGCTCACAAACCGGTACCCATACACAGAGTGCAATAAGAAACCAAAGAGAGAGGCAGGCCATCCCAGACTGGCAGGTTAACCAAGTAAGAGAACTAACTCACTTACCGGGCTTGTCTTGGGTGGCAGCACCAGGAGCATGAGACAGGCTGGGGCCTGGGACCCTTTGCTGCAGAACGTGCACCTAAACAGACATCTACTCCTCCAGGAACAGATTCAAAGAAATTATAAGGGACCAAATATAACTGCACACATATGCAGTCAGGACAAACCAGGAACACGATAGGAAAAAGCCAAAACCCACCTGCAGGGAGGTGTGGAAGCGAAAGCAGGGTACTGAGTTGGATCCCTGTGCTGTCTGGCAGGTTAACCAAGTAAGAGAACTAACTCACTTACCGGGCTTGTCTTGGGTGGCAGCACCAGGAGCATGAGACAGGCTGGGGCCTGGGACCCTTTGCTGCAGAACGTGCACCTAAACAGACATCTACTCCTCCAGGAACAGATTCAAAGAAATTATAAGGGACCAAATATAACTGCACACATATGCAGTCAGGACAAACCAGGAACACGATAGGAAAAAGCCAAAACCCACCTGCAGGGAGGTGTGGAAGCGAAAGCAGGGTACTGAGTCGGATCCCTGTGCTGAGCACCGCCAATGCTGCGAGCAGACTACCTAAGCCACTCTTTCCAGTCTACTCACCCATCCCCCACTACCCCCACCAGCACACACCCCATTTAAGGAGCCAGCTCACCCCAACCCCCAGGGAACCAGCAAGGGCACCTTTGAGCTGTTTCCCTGCCCTCTTGCGGCACAACAGGCCACCATAAAGCTTTGCCTGAACTCCTTCTCTGGCCTGTTATCAATTTGTATTGATTAAGGAGTCCAAGAACCCAGGTGGGTAACAAGTAAACACTCTACACCTGCCCACTAGAATCTTAAAGTTTATGCAGAGGGCTTAAAACAAGTTTCAGTCACCTGCACAGTCCAGATCCTCTCAACAATATAGTGCTCTCCCAAAGCTACATCTTTGCAAATAGTTCCCACCAAGGGACTAGACAGCAAGGAGTACATTACAAAGACAGGGGAGGGGGTGAGGAACCTCCCGTTGCCCTGGCCCAGCTCTAGGATCAACCAGCACTCACATCCTTTTGATGACCTCCTACAACAACAGTTCATAAAAATAAAAAAAAAGGAAATGCTGAAACAAAAATATGTTGAAGGGCCCCACAGAAAATGGGGTTTCCCAGGTGGCTCAGTGGTAAAAGAATCCACCTGTTAATGCAGGAGACACAGAGGATGGGTTTGATCCCTGGGTTGAAGAGATCCCCTGGAGGAAGAAATGGCAACCCACTCCAATATTCTTGCCTGGAAAATTCCATGGACAGAGGAGCCAGGCTGGCTACAGTTTATATCGGTTACAAAGAGTCAGACACGACTGAGTGCACGCAGCAGAGCCTGGAGCCTAGGGTCAGCAGTCTGCACTCCACTGTGTGGGCGCCTACCTTTCCCTGCCCACCACAGCTTTAGGGGCTGTGGGCAGTGAACATCTAGATGCTGTGGACAGCCATGCTCTGCTCTCCATGCGTAAATTTACAGACATAAATGGATACCAAAGGGGAACAGTGTTAGAACAATGAGAATGAGCAATTTTGCGCAAGAAGCTTTGGAAGATGTTTACTGTAGTCTGCCTGAGGTTGGGACAAAGTTAAGCAAACAAGAGGAGTTCAGTGCTTTGGAAAGTGTGAAAACTGCTGAGAACTCTATTCTCCTCTATCAGGAGAAGTAACTGAATTGAATAAAGTTCTAGCAGAAAACCCAGGACTTGTCAACAAATCTTGTTAGAAAGATGGTTGGCTGATCAAGACACTCAGTAACCTTTTAGAACTAGATGAATCATAGAGGGAACACATATATGAGAAATACACAAAAGCTATTGAGGAGTGAAGATGGAACCCCTAAATAACCTAGTTTGAAACCAAGAAAGCTCTGAAAATATTTATACACAGAAACATACAAATCACATGGTGAAAAGGGGAATATAGAAGTGTTGACCTGAAACAGACAAATTGCCAAATATTTCTCTAGTAACGATGGACAGCAGATAGCTGTAATTCAGAGTTTGCAACTATGCGCAAATTCCCCCCACGACAAGGGAAGGAGAATGCTTATTGAGGAGAAAAGGAACTTACGAGGGCTGTTGTTAATACAGTCCGTGGCTTTCACTGGCTAAGTCCTCGCTAGGAAAGAAGAGGGGTCTGATTTCTTCCTATTGGGCTCTGCTATCAGTCCAAGCCATGAGAGCTCCCTCCGCTAGTCTCCCACCTCTATTTAGCTGAGGTTGCTATTAATTAATTTTTATAGAATGAATTAAACATAAGAGAATTAAGAAAAATATAGCTCATATAAGTAAACATGCTGCATGTTTTGTACATATAATATAAGAGTATGTTAAAAGAGGAGCGCAAAGCAAGAGGCAGTTCACTGCAACATTCAAAAGCCATGATGCCCTAACTTAGGCTTCCCTGAAAACGCAGCCTGAAATATGTGGTTAATTTGGGGACGTAACCACAAGAATCAAGAATGGAGGGCAGAGAAAGGTGAAACAAGGAAGTGGTGTGTCATGAGGCTGATTACCCATGGCAACCTGAGCATGATCTCACTGGGAGCTCTGTGCAGCCATGTGAAATATCTCAGAATATACCTTTCCACCCAAGAGATGGAAAAATTTCACATCACTCTCCCCTGTCCCCATTAGTCATGAATTTTTGCCCATAGTAACAACTGAGCAGGTATGTAAAAATACACAACTTCATGTTACAGACAACGCGAGGTAGCCAGATTACACATACAGAAAGCCAGATGCTGCAACAGCAGCTGGAGTGAAATGTGGGCCACAAGAATGTGAGGCAGGGCGCAGCTGTGTCTGATAGTCATGCCTCAAAGAAGGGGCTGTAAATAAAACAAGTTGGCAAAAGCCTTTTGCACAAATGCATACAGAGGAAGATTTCAGACAAGGTTGAATTCACAGCAA
>SJYC01038758.1:0-12990 GCA_006408675.1 Madoqua kirkii
TTGATTCATGGACCTAACATTCCAGGTTCCTATGCAATATTTCTCTTACAGCATCAAACCTTGCTTCTATCACCAGTCCCTTCTGAAACTGGGTGTTTTATTTACTATGGCTGCCTGCCTTCATTCTTTCTGGAGTTATTTCTCCACTGATCACCAGTATATTGGGCACCTACCGACCTGAGGAGTTCCTCTTTCAGTGTCCTATCTTTTTGCCTTTTCATACTGTTCATGGGCTTCAAGGCAAGCATATTGAAATGGTTTGCCATTCCCTTTTCCAGTGGACCACATTCTGTCAGACCCCTCCACCATGACCCATCCATCTTGGGTGGCCCCACACAGCATGGCTTAGTTTCATTGAGCTGGACAAGGCTATGGTCCATGTGATCTGATTGGCTACTACTACTACTAAGTCACTTCAGTCGTGTCCGACTCTGTGTGACCCCATAGATGGCAGCCCACCAGGCTCCTCCATCCCTGGAATTTTCCAGGCAAGAACACTGGAGTGGGTTGCCATTTTCTTCTCCAATGCATGGAAGTGAAAAGTGAAAGTGAAGTCACTCAGTCGTGTCCAACTCTTAGCAACCCCATGGACTGCACACTACCAGGCTCCTCCATCCATGGGACTTTCCAGGCAAGAGTACTGGAGTGGGGTGCCATTGCCTTCTCCATCAGATTGGCTAGTTGTCTTTGATTGTGGTTTCAGTGTGTCTGCACTCTGATGGCTTCTCTTTCAGTGCCCACCGTCTTACTTGGGTTTCTCTTACCTTGGATGTGGGGTGTCTCCATGATTGCTCCAGCAAAGTGCAGCCGCCACTCCTGATCTTGGACATGGGGTAGCTCCTCTTGGCCACCGCCCCTGACCTTAGATGTGGGGCAGCTCCTCTCGGCTGCTGCCCCTGACCTTGGATGGGGGATATCTCCTCTCGGCTGCCACCTTGACCTTGGACGTGGGGTAGCTCCTCTCAGCCATGTTTCTGTGCTGTCGCAGCTGCTAAAAAGGGACTACATATTGAAAAATATATTTAATATTCATTATATAAAGACCTAATTTCTATTTCCTTAACATATTTTGAGTGCTCAAAATTCCATAAGAAGTGATTTTTTTAAATACAAAGAATTTAAACAGATAAGACATAAAAATAACTTCTAAGTATATGAAAATTGTTTCAACCCCACTGAAGGAGATTAAAATATGCCATGTCGGTATAATGATTATTTGAGCTGAAGGCAACTGAAATACACCAAACACAGGAAGAGCTTCCCACCATCTCCCTATCTGCTGACAGGGTACATTTCTTATAAGAAAGGTATCCTGCCTGTACCAGGTAGAGGTGAGCCCTGCTATCACCAGAGGAAAGGAATCAATACTGAGACGAGCCTACACAAATAAATCTTACCAAAATAACCCTTACCTGTGATACATTTCCCTCATATTTCCTCATATATGTCCTAGTTTACTTCATATATTCTTTGTTTCTCTTCTACAATTTATTGGCCCTAGAAACCAAAACTTCCTTTCTTCTGTCAAGTCACTTCTCCACAATTTATCATTCTTTCTTAAAATGATATATAAGCTCCCAAATCTAACTATTTCTTTGGGTTTTCACTTTTTTTCTGTGAAGCCTCCATGCACATAAAAATATTGAAGTCAATAAAAATTGTATACCTTTTCTCCTGTTATTCTGTTCTTTTATCAATTTAATTTGCAGGTGTCAGTTACTAAACCTAAGAGAGTAGAGGGAAAGTTTTTCCTTCCCTAAACCACTCACAAGAAAAAAAAAGTTATAAAAATACTATTTTTACTTATATTGACCAAGAAAAAACACATTGAATTAGTGAAAAAATACAAAGCAGGCAGATCCAAGTGTGAATAACTTCAATAAAAACAACTGGACCATCTCTTTTGAAATTAAAAGCGAACATGATACAAATGAAATTATGTACTAAACAGAAATAGAGACATAGAAAGCAAACTTATAATTACCAAAAGCGACAGGGGTGGGGGATAAATTTGAAATATAGGATTAACAGACACACATTACTATATATAAAACAGATAAACAACAAAGATCTACTGCATAGCATAGGAAACTATATTCAATATCTTATGATAACCTATAATGGAAAAGAATCTGTAAAAAAATAGATATGTACAACTGAATCACTTTGTAGTACACCTGAAACATTTTAAATATCTATACTTCAATTTTTTAAAATTTTGAATAAACATATTTATTTTACCAGCAGTGCTGCTCCTAGAAATTGCTCCTATAAATAAACTTGTACATATTCAAATTAATAATTTACAAGTATTCATTGAAGTAGTGTTTGTAACACAAAAATGTTTCATAGGAAGGAAGCTAAATAAATAATGGGAAAACTTTTCATACAATGGGATCAGATGCAGTCATTTTAAACAGCTATTAAGCTCAGAATTGACTGATAAGGAGTGATTCTCTGGATGCATTTTAAGCAGGAAAAAAAATCAAGGTTGTGTGTAAGGAAAAAAAGACTATATATATGTGTGCTCATATATGCATAAGCATAATATATCCCTAGAAGGATCCACTATAACTAGCAAAAGTGGTTGCTGCCATTGAGAAGACTGAGTTACCTAGGGGATATATTTTTAATTTTTAATTATATTTACTACTACTATTACTACTAAGTCGCTTCAGTCTTGTCTGACTCTGTGTGACCCCATAGATGGCAGCCCACCAGGCTCCACCATCCCTGGGATTCTCCAGGCAAGAAAACTGGAGTGGGTTGCCATTTACTTCTCCAATGCATGAAAGTGAAAAGTGAAAGTGAAGTCGCTCAGTCTTCTCGACTCTTAGCGACCCCATGGACTATAGCCCACCAGGCTCCTCCGTCCATGGGATTTTCCAGGCAAGAGTACTGGAGTGGGATAACATTTATATTTAGGCATTCTCAATTCAGAAAATAAAATTTAGAATATACCATATATGCTAATGTGTATTATAAATCTTTAGGTGAGGTTTCTGAAATGTACTGAACCACAGAGCCATTTTCTAGTGAATATATGTTAGAAACTCTCACCCTTCCTCAAAATCTTCATCAATAAGAAATGATCTTTATTTTCTCTTTTGCAGTGACCATATGGTTTTGCACATCGTATGTGCTATGGCAGTACTTAGAAAGTTAACACTTGGATTATACTCACCTACATTCATGTTTGCTCCACTCCCTTAAATCACAAGGTTCTTGAAGTCATTCCTAGTTCCTTATTCATCTTATTCATTACCAGCATTCATCACAGTGCCAAATAGAAGAATATGTTTAAGTGACACATCCTGTACCCTTCCATTTTGCACTGGAAGGAACACTCCTGGGAGAGGGCAAGGGGGCGCCATAAACAGGGACATATGGCACAGCTCAGTGAGGCATGGGCTGCCCATCCATCTAGAAGAAATCTGAAGGCCCAGTCCCCTTGGTTACCCTGACTGGTCACTTGACTATTCAGCAGCCCTTGTTATTGTAATCCCTCAGAAGGCCATCTGCTCTGCTCATGTGGGAGGGCTGGCCTCAGGGAGAAGTGCTCAGCTGCCCTGCATCCTTGAATCAGGTCAATTACACCAAGGCTCCTTAATTGCTCATGACGGCTTGGCCATTGTGTATAAAGCATCAGTAATTTCCAGTTCATTGTGGCTAAAGATTCTGGGCTAATGAAGGTTTCACCTGTCCCTCAGGGTCCCTGGCACCACTCAGCTTGTACATGTTGCACAGCATGCGGGGTTCCATTTCACACCCTATCAGCCCCTGAATTTCAAGCGAAAGTCTAGGGTAAAATAAAGCCATACCACAAAGGACAAGGCAAAAAGAATGTCTTGTAAAGATAGTGATTCATTTTCAATGAAAAGGAGCGGGGAGAGCATAACCCTGACAGCAGCTCTAACTAGTCCTCAGAGCAGCAAGCCACTTGAGGCGCTGGGCACTGGGGGTGGTGGGGACTGTCATTTCAGGGGATGCATGACAGGTTCCAGGTGATCGAGGTGAGTGACCTACTGGGCCGGATTTAGGGGCTTTTGTAATATTTCAGATAAGTGAAATTACCTTTTCAAACTTCTCACTTAAACTTGGGTGCTCGTGTTTCCTCTTGCCCTGGTATAAATGAATAATCTTGCAAACTCACTACATTGTGAACAGTTGGGCTCCTTTCATCTGATGGTGAACAAAGAAAAAGTTGAAGGAAATTTCCCAAGTAGCACATTTGAAAAGACTGGATTTGTAACAAAAACAACCTCTTCTAGCTCTTAGTGATACTTAGAAATTTAAACATTTGAAGTTTCACAATTTCTCTCACGTGCTCCTCTCTCTCTCTCTCTCTCCATATATATATATATATATATATATGTATATGGTTATATATAATACTCAGAATTAATTGCATATTGGAATAAATTTCCAAGTTCAAGGATTCATTGATAAAGTCTTTGATAAAGGTACTAACAAACAGTGGATATCCTGTCAACTTTACTTTCTCAGTTTTCAGACAACTGTATTTAAGAGTTCACATTTAAATAGATGCTGCTTCCAACATGGCATCACACTAAGCCAAAATGCCAGCCTTTTGCTGTCATCTCACAATATTGTAGCTAACTAATTTAAATCCAACATTCTTTCTTGGAATTATTTCAAGGAGTTATCCATCTAAAAGTAAACTTCAAGAATATCTCGCCAAAAAACCCTTCCCTTTCAGCTAAGGAATCCAGATAGGTTAGATGTATTTCCAAGCCACATGGCTAGACAGTGGTGATCACAGATCCAGCACCAGCATCCTGGGAAGGCAACTGGGGCCCTCAGGAAGCTTCCACTTGCCTAAGAGACCCCCCGAATCCTCTTTCTTTCTCTCTCTCTACACAAGCACACCAGCAGAATTTTTAGTTTTTCATCACCAAGTGAAACTGTGCCACTTGAATTAAAATAATCAAAATTTGTTCCTTCTTTTCTCCTGAATGTTACTTGGAGACTGTAATAGCATGTATAACTCTGGAAAGTATTTAATTCAAAGGAATTTTGAAAACCCACTTCCCAGGTCTTGACACATGAAATGCAATCTAGGGTTAACACGTGTTTGGCAGAAATTTCAGATGAGAGGTATAGGATCATTGGGTTAGAAAGGCTAAATGTCCTCCATTCAAGGTGAGGTAACATTTAAATTATTTTCTACAGAAAGGAAGTTACTATATCCTGATAGATATTCAGAAAGAAGAGCCCACAACACTTCCTGGTGACCCAGTTCTACATCTCCCATCTGTTGCGGAGTAAATTCTGAGCTCGAAGTCAGAAGAGTTGAGTTTTAGCCAATCTTGCTCCTCAGTTGAAGGGTGGCCCTGAACACAAAAGTTTTCTAGTCCTCATTTGTCAAGGAGAACAGGTCTTCCAACTCTGCCTCTCTGATTCCTTTAGTTACATGGCCATTATTCATTTTTTAAATAATGCTTTTCAGGCTTCCTGGTGACTTAGATGGTAAAGAATCTGCCTACAATGCAGGAGACCCAGGTTCAATCCCTGTGTTGGGAATATTACCTGGAGAAGGGAATGGCTACCCACTCAAGTATTCTAACCTGGAGAATTCCATGGACAGAGGAGCCTGGAGGGCTATAGTCAGTGAGATCACAAAGAGTCAGACACAACTGAGCAACTAATACAAACACTAGCACTCTTACAGAGAGAGTAGGTATGTGTCCAAATAAATAAATAAAGGCTACAGGTTGTGACGCTAAAGTAATAAATGGGTCGTGTATTTGTTTTTTAAAAAATCATTATAGCAGTTATCTTTAGGATAAGCATTCCTCCTTTTTAAGCAGCTATCTTAAGAAGTTATTTGGCCTAAAGCCAGTTTATATGGCACATACAAAATTTCCCAACATTACCTTAGAATTTCCTTTCATTTTTTAAAAAGTAATGGTTTTGCCCACATCACTCAATTTACTTGGCAGATTGGCCACAGATAATTTATGAGCATTCCTCCAGATCAGAATGCCATGAAGGATGAAGGTGTGTCATCACTGGAAGTACATCAACTAGTGGCCTGAAGTTTCAATTATAAAAGGACAGAAAAAAATTCTTTAAGTCATAGTAGCAAGAGCTGAAGAGGAAAATAGACTTCCAGGGAAAGGATGCTGAAAGGAGCCTGTTTCACTCTAATGTGTGAATATTAATATGCTTTAAAAATCAGTAGCGTGGAACAGAATAGAAAATGCAAGAATAAATCCTCACATATGAAGGAGTTCAGAAGATGCCACCCCCAAATATGCCACTTTGGCATACTGATTACTTTGAGTGGAAGATGCTTGAGAAACAGCAGAGGCAAGAGGTCTCTCTGACCTTCCCTTTCTACCTAAAAGCATATCATAAAATTTCCCATAAGAAAGGTGCTATGTCTGTAACCAGGAAGAGAAGGATGTGCTTATCACCAGAGACTGGCAGCTGATGTTGAAATGTATCTGCATGAACAAACTTAAGAAAATAACATTATCTTCCATTAGTTTCCCCATACTTTTCCTTGTCACTCTCCCACAGTTTACTGACTGTAACTCAAATCCCTTTGTCTTATCACATCCCCACAATCTATTGTTCTTTATTTTTAGAAGTATATATATAAATTTTTAGACCTAACAGTTTCTTTGAGTCTTCATTTTCCTTTTAAAAATACCCACTACACAAAAAAAATATTAAATAAAATTTGTGTGCTTTCTTCCTATAAATCTGTTTTCAGTCAGTCAGTTCAATCGCTCAGTCATGTCCAACTCTTTATGACCCCATGAACTGCAACACGCCAGGCCTCCCTGTCCATCACCAACTCCCAGAGTTCACTCAGACTCACGTCTATCGAGTCCGTGATGTCATCCAGCCATCTCATCCTCTGTCGTTCCCTTCTCCTCCTGCCCCCAATCCTTCTCAGCATCAGAGTCTTTTCCAATGAGTCAACTCTTCGCATGAGGTGGCCAAAGTACTGGAGTTTCAGCTTTAGCATCATTCCTTCCAAAGAAATCCCAGGGCTGATCTCCTTTACAATGGATTGGTTGGATCTCCTTGCAGCCCAAGGGACTCTCAAGAGTCTTCTCCAGCACCACAGTTCAAAAGTATCAATTCTTCAGCGCTCAGCTTTCTTCACAGACCAACTCTCACATCCATACACGATCATTGGAAAAACCATAGCCTTGACTAGATGGACTTTTGTTGGCAAAGTAATGTCTCTGCTTTTGAATATGCTATCTAGGTTGGTCATAACTTTACTTCCAAGGAGTAAGCATCTTTTAACTTCATGGCTGCAGTCATCATCTGCAGTGATTTTGGAGGCCTCCCCCTAAAAAAGTCTGACACTGTTTCCACTGTTTCCCCATCTATTTCCCAAGAAGTGAAGAGACCGGATGGCATGATCTTTGTTTTCTGAATGTTCAGCTTTAAGCCAACTTTTTCATTCTTCTCTTTCACTTTTATCAAGAGGCTTTTTAGTTCCTCTTCACTTTCTTCTGTTTCCACTGTTTCCCCATCTATTTCCCAAGAAGTGAAGAGACCGGATGGCATGATCTTTGTTTTCTGAATGTTCAGCTTTAAGCCAACTTTTTCATTCTTCTCTTTCACTTTTATCAAGAGGCTTTTTAGTTCCTCTTCACTTTCTGCCATAAGGGTGGTATCCTCTGCATATCTGAGGTTATTGACATTTCTCCCAGCAATCTTGATTCCAGCTTGCACTTCCTCCAGCCCAGCGTTTCTCATGATGTACTCTGCATAGAAGTTAAATAAGCAGGGTGACAATATACAGCCTTGATATACTCCTTTTCTTATTTGGAACCGATCTGTTGTTTCATGTTCAGTTCTAACTGTTGCTTCCTGAGAGTCAGTTTAATTCTTAGGCACAGCCACAAAACCTAATACAGTAGAAAAAAGTTCTTCCTCCCTTACACATATATGATCAAATTATTTTCAACAAGGATACTATCACAAATGGGAAGTAGTCTTTTCAACAATTAGTGGGAACATGAATATCCACATATAAGAGAATGAAATTGAACATTCTTTTTATGATATGCAAATTTTAACTCAAATGGGTCAAAGACCCAATGGAAGAGAAAAAAGCCATACAACTCCTAAAGGAAACCACAGAGAGAAAGCACGACATTGGACTTGGCAATGTTTTCTTAGATGTAACTCCAAAATCACAGACAATAAAGAAAAATAGAAGATTGAACTTACCCAAGTTAAAGCATCTGTGCATCCAAAAAAACCACCAAGACAGTGAATCGGCAACCCACAGAATTGGAGAAAATATTTGCCAATCATACATTTGATAAGGAGTTTCTACCTAGAATATATAAAGATTTCTTATGTTGATATATGGGGGAAAAACCAATACAATATTGTAAAGTAATTAGCCTCCAATTAAAATAAATAAATTTATGTTAAAAAATAAAATAAAATAAAATGCAAGTTTACGGGGGCCTACAAGGATCCCTTCCAACCAAAAAAAAAAAAAAAAAACAAGATTTCTTACAATTCAACAAGAAAATCAAACAATGTGATTTTGAAAATTGGCAATAGATTTGAACAGACATTTCTCCAAAGAAGATATATAAATAGCCAATAGATACATGAAAAGATGTTTAACATTACTAATCATTCAGTTCAGTTCAGTCGTTCAGTCATGTCCGACTCTTTGCGACCCCATGAATCGCAGCACGCCAGGCCTCCCTGTCCATCACCAGCTCCTGGAGTTCACTCAGACTTGCGTCCATCAAGTCAGTGATGCCATCCAGCCATCTCATCCTCTGTTGTCCCCTTCTCCTCCTGCCCCCAATCCCTCCCAGCATCAGAGTCTTTTCCAATGAGTCAACTCTTCGCATGAAGTGGCCAAAGTCCTGGAGTTTCAGCTTCAGCATTAGGGAAATGCAAATCAAAACCACAACAGGACATCACTGCACATTCATTAAAATGGCTATAAAAAAAAAAAAACAACAGTAAATAGCAAGTGTTAGTGAGGATGTAGACAAATCAAAATATTTGTGCATTGCTGGTGGGAATGTAAAATAGTGCAGCTATTGTGGCAAACAGTATAGTGGTTTCTTAAAAAGTTAAACACAAAATTACCACGTGTACCAACAATTTTACTTCTGGGTATATACTCGAAAAAATTGACAGCAGAGAATCAAAAAGATATTTATATACCAATAGTCACAGCAGCATTACTCAGAATAACCGAAACAGTAGCAATAACACAAATGTCCATTGACAGATGGATAAAGTGTGGTATATACATGCAATGGAATATCATGCAGCCTTGAAAAAAATGAAATGCCAATACTTGCTGCAATATAGATGCTCCTTGAAGACATTATGCTAAGTGAAATAAGGACAGATATTGCATGATTTCACATACATGAGATACACAGTTAAATTCATAGAAACAAAAAGTAGAATAGTGGTTACCAGGGTCAAGATGCAGGAAGAATGTTTAATGAGTTGAGAGTTTCAGCTTGGGCATAATGAAAAATTTCTGGAGATGGATGCTGATGATGGCTACACAACAATGTGAGTGTACTTAAGCTACTAACTTATATAAATAAAATGGTTAAAATAGTAGCATTATGTCTATTTTACCATGAAAATCAGTAGCATGACTTTGAGGTATATATATATCATAGAGGTGGTCCAGATCACCCATTCAGAAAGAACTTGCTATTCAACTGCAAGGAATGCAGGTGACTGAGAGCGTCCTGCTGTTACCACCTTCAGGACACATCTCAGCTTTCAAACTGAGACCACCTCCTTCCCAGGCAATCTCCAGCCAATGACTGAGTAAGCAGAGCCATAGGACTGGCACTCTCCACCTAACACCAGTGTTGTGGGTAATCCTAGCTCTAGAGCTCCTGTTGTGTTGGCTGAGATTTTGTGAGACCTGCAACATGGTCTGTAGGCTTTCCCTGTCCAGTTCTGCTTGGCCCCCTTTTTCCTATTTCAGTCATTAATCGCCAATGAACCTCTTGTCTTCCTCACTCTCAGTGCCTGATTCCTGAAGGACCTGAACATCAGAGCTGTTACCAGGAGTGACCCCAGAAAGCTGGCAGGAACCTGGGATTTGGGGGTAGATCACTCACTGCCCAGCTGACAATGAGGACTTCATCCCAGCTGGTATGCAGGACACAAATAGTTTGTGGCATTACATGGAGGTCCACTTTTCACTGGTGGTAAGTTGAGAAAATGCTCTGGTAGAGCAAAATACTCTCATGAAATGAAACATAAATAATGATGTAAGAAGTTGTTCATTATCTCCTATTTAATAAAAATTTCAGGTTATAAGTTGAATTATCCCATAATTACTTTTTAAACTATATACATGCATATTCATAAATACCAGAAAAAATATACCAAAGAGTAATAAATGCTACATCTTAGTGTGATTATGAGTTAATTTTTTCTTCTACTGTAAATTATATTAGTAAAGTGATAAAAATACTTTCAGATTTTTAAAAAGAAACTTCATGATCTAAACCCAGCTGTTTACAGCACTTTAGAGAATAGAATGTGTGTGTTGTTCCCATTTTCTATCCTCAAAGAGATATTTAAATATAGTATCTCATATTAGCAAAATGAAATTTTAATATGAAGAAAAAGTAAGACAGTGAATTATCAAATTTGAATACTGGGTATTGAGTGTTCAAAAGTACTATTTAGGACAAAAAAAATAGGCTTCTTCACCTAGTAATTATATTTGTCCTTATAATGATAACTTAGATATATTTCTCAATATGACTCCTATATAAACGGAGAAAATGTCCCTAGGAGGTTACCAAAATATTTTGGTTGTGTTTCCACTTAAAAATGGCCACTAGCAGATCTTAACATAGTTTCTTCTGAATTAAATGATAAAATATCCTAGTAGAGAAAGGGACTATTTAAAATACTACTTAAAACAAAATATTATGTTTTATATCTTTATGGTGTTAACATGTTGCCATATCCGCTGTGTTTATAGAAAGCGAGTAATTAGGTCTTGAGGCTTGAGTGCATTCAAATTGGATGTTTTTAGTAAGAAAAGTTGTGCTGTATACTTAATTTTCATTTATCTTATAACTAGCAATGTTGAGCATCTTTTCATGTACCTGTTAGCCATCTATATGTCTTCTTTGAAAAAATATGTTCATGTCTATGATGAGATGCCACCTCACACCTCAGAATGGCTAACATCACAAAGTCTACAAATGACAAATGTTGGTAAGGATGTGGAGAAAAGGGACCCTTCTTACTCTGTTGATGATATAGTAAATTGGTGCAGCACTAAGGAAAACAGTATGGAGGTTCCTAAAAAACTAAAAGTAGAACTATTATATGTTCTAGCAATTTCACTCCTGAGTATATACCCAAAAAATACCTCAAAACACTAGCTCAAAAAAAGACATACACCCTAATATTCTTAGAAGCATTTTTTACAGCAGCCAACATGTGTAAGCAACACAAGTGGCCATTAACAGACAAATGAATAAAGAACAGGTGAGATAGATCTATAATGGAATACTTCTGCTACTGCTGCTGCTAAGTCACTCTGTGCGACCCCATAGATGGCAGCGCACCAGGCTCTCTGTCCCTGGGATTCTCCAGGCAAGAACACTGGAGTGGGTTGCCATTTCCTTCTCCAATGCATGAAAGTGAAAAGTGAAAGTGAAGTTGCTCAGTCATTCCCAACTTTTAGCGATCCCATGGATTGCAGCCTACCAGGTTCCTTCGTCCATGGGATTTTCCAAGCAAGAGTACTGGAATACTATTCAGCCATAAAAAATGAATATAATTCTGCTCTTTGCAACTATGTAAATGGACCTGAGTACTATGTTTAGTGAAATAAGTCAGAGAAAGACAAATACTGCCCACTATCTCTCATATGTTGAATCTAAAAAATAAAACAAACAAATGTATATAATGAAACAGAAACAGGTACAAAAAAAAAAAAAAAAAAAAACTAATGGATACCAGTGGGGAGAGGCAAGAAAGGAATGTGGGATTAAGAGATGCAAACTACTACTACCTACTACAATAGGTAAGTCTCAAGTATATGTTGTACAGTATAGGGAAATGTCATATTTTGTAATAACTTTAAATGGAGAATATTTTATAAAATACTGAATCATTATGCTATACACTAATATTGTAAATCAACTATACTTCAATTTTAAAAACTTGTGCCATAGAGTCCCATCATGAGGTATGTAAAATTTAGTTGCTGTCTCTTTTCTTAATGTTAAGATTGACTGGGGGATTATACATGCTATCAGTCATAGTCTCCCTTAAAAAGTTCTCCATCTGCTCTTTGCCTAGTAGTCTGAGCAGCCATTGACAATGTTACCTTTATCCATTATGTTAGGAGTTACAAGATGGCATATTTCAATTCTGTCATTCTTTCTTTTTTGATAATTCACATATAAAGAAAAACTTCACCTCATCAACTATTTGGTTCCACTTTAAGTGGAGTAACAGGAAAGCCAGTACAAATGCTTGATTCTGAAGCAAGAGCACTGCCCTCCAAATTTTCAGTCTGACTTGTCCAAGAGTACAAATGAGCCAGCTCCTAAGAATTCCCAGAAGCCTTGAAAAGGAATGAGTCCTGGGATAAAGAGCTGGGTGTGGGAAGGAGGGGGCTTGTCAGATGAGTAACTGGAGTTCCTGCTGAAACAGGAAACACATAGTGAAACTTAATTAACTATTGTTAAAAATGATCCAATTACTATGCATAGGCTCAGGATGCATGGGAAAATTCAAGTTACATTAGATCTTAGCACAATGTCAAATTACTAAGGAAGAGAAAGATTATGTATTAAACTAGAATGAGCCAGTTAAAACTCTGTATTAAAACAGAGTGAGGCAATTGCAAAAATATTCCAAGTTTAAAAAGTTATATTTTCCTTAACTCAAATGTTATACCAAAGAATGCCTTTTGAATTAAAAAGTTAAATATAAGACATAAACAAAAAGGAG
>SJYC01038759.1:0-20000 GCA_006408675.1 Madoqua kirkii
CAGCAAATTTGGAAAACTCAGCAGTGGTCACAGGACTGGAAATGGTCAGTTTTCATTACAATTCCAAAGAAAGGCAATGCCAAATAATGCTCAGCCTACCACACAATTGCACTCATCTCACATGCTAGTAAAGTAATGCTCAAAATTCTCCAAGCCAGGCTTCAGCAACACATGAACCGTGAACTTCCTGATGTTCAACTTGGTTTTAGAAAAGGCAGAGGAACCAGAGATCAAATTGCCAGCATCCACTGAATCATGGAAAAAGCAAGAGAATTCCAGAAAACATCTATTTCTGCTTTATTGACTATGCCAAAGCCTTTGACTGTGTGGATCACAATAAGCTGTGAAAATTCTGAAAGAGATGGGAATACCAGAACACCTGTCCTGCCTCTTGAGAAATCTGTATGCAGGTCAGGAAGCAATAGTTGAAACTGGACATGGAACAACAGACTGGTTCCAAGTTTGGAAAAGTAGTACGTTAAGGCTGTATATTGTCACCCTGCTTATTTAACTTATATGCACAGTAGATCATGAGAAACGCTGGACTGGAAGAAAGACAAGCTGGAATGAAGATTGCTAGCAGAAATATCAATAACCTTGGATATGCAGATGACACCATCCTTATGACCAACCTAGACAGCATTTTAAAAAACAGAACTATTACTTTGCCAACAAAGGTCCATCTAGTCATAGCTATCGACTCTTGAGTGTCCCTTGCACTGCAAGGAGATCCAACCAGTCCATCCTAAAGGAGATCAGTCCTGAGTATGCATTGGAAGGACTGATGTTGAAGCTGAAAGTCCAATATTTTGGCCACCTGATGGGACGAACTGACTCAACTGAAAAGATCCTGATGCTGGGAAAGATTGAAGGTGCGAGGAGAAGGGAATGACAGAGGATGAGATGGTTAGGTGACATCACCGAGTCGATGGATATGAGTTTGAGTAAACTCTAGGAGCTGGTGATGGACAGGAAGGCCTGGCGTGCTGCAGTTCATGGGGTCACAAAGATTCGGACATGGCTGGGCAACTGAATGGAAAAAGCCTTACAAATTTTAACATGCAAAGTATAAATGTATAGAAACATTATTTCTAGGCTGATATCAGAGCATGGAAATCACCTCCCTAATTCTACTTACTCACAGTTTCCCATCTGGAAAAGTATTGGGGTATCAACTCCTCTGAAGTCCAACATCTTTATCTTTTTGGATTGTCTCTAGAAAGCACCACCGAAATTTTTTTTTTAAGCTATCAAAACAAGTTACAATTCTAGATCTTCTGAAATCTGAGCCTGTGGGAAACCAACCAAAGCTTGGTTTGGTTTGTTTGATAAAGGTAAATATACTTAGATGCACATAGACCAGTCTTTTGCAGTTTTGACAATTCGGGCTAGATGTATAACTTGTATATTGCTGTCCGCCTTGTAGGAGACAGATTCTTATTGCAAGGCAAGTCACACCCCTGCCAGCATATATAGCTGCTCTGTCACTGTGTTGTGACAGTCTGACACGTCCCAGAAGCCTGGATTCTTCCCCTAGTATTAATAAACAGTTGGGGTGAGGATGTGGAAATAAGGTGAAATAATATTACTGTCCAGGCAGTTAATGCTAAAGAAACATTTAGATAAAGGAGGAGCTGACTTGAGCATGGAAATAAATATACAAAGTTATGGTGGTTAAGAGGTTAAAGTATCTGCCTCTAAGGCAGGAGACCTGGGTTCGATCCCTGGGTTGGGAAGATCCCCTGGAGAAGGAAATGGCAACCCACTCCAGTATTCTTGCCTGGAGAATTCCATGGACGGAGGAGTCTGGTGGGCTGCAGTCCGTGGGTCACAAAGAGTTGGACACTACTAAGCGACTTTACTTCACTTCGCTTTTACGTTTAAAATCCAAAATCTACAAATCTTTAGAGGGGAGACTGTAGTGGGGAGGAGAGATTTGGATCTCTTTAGTTGTTGCCCCTTTGTGTCCTTGCCAAGCACTACACTCTCTCTTTGCTATAATTGTCTTATTTTGACTCAATTAAGAGTTTGGGAATAAGAGTTTTAATCTTATATTGAAATATATAACTACTGGACGGTACAACTGATTCATTATCTTTTGAACATGTTCAAGCTTTCCTCCTCACAAATGACTCAGTGGGAGCTGCGTTTATTTTTATATTGCTAAATGTGTTATTACATATGTAAATGAAATTTTGGCCACAGAAATTAGAAGGAAAATATTTTTAGATATGTAAAGCTTTTAATCCAACAAATTATTTTGAAAATAAAAAGATCTTTCCTCCTGTGTGCTTATTGTTTGCCCAAAATTGTATGTCTTATATAAATACCATGAATATTCTCACAGAGGCTTAACACTGTCCAGAAATTCATTTATTACAGATTTTTTAAAAATGCAAATCTCAATTCCCTATTCCCTTGCACATAACAAAACATTTTATTTTCTACAGAAGTCTAGAATCTAGTTTTCATCTGCACTGCCTTTTAGCATCCTCTAGTGAAAGTGAAACTGTTAGTCGCTCAGTCATGTCCGATTCTTTCCCACCCCATGGACTCTAGCTCCCCAGGCTCCTCTGTCTATGAGATTCTCCAGGCAAGATTACTGCAGCAGGTTGCCATTTCCTTCTCCATTAGTGTTGACTAGGTCTTTAGAATTATCAAGAAGATTGAATATTACTTTTCTTTACCTTATAATAGCGGAAGGAGAACTTTTAATTTACAAACTATATGATATGCATGCTGCTGCTACTGCTGCTAAGTCACTTCAGTCGTGTCCGACTCTGTGTGACCCCATAGATGGCAGCCCACCAGGCTCCATCCTTGGGATTCTCCAAGTAAGAACACTGGAGTGGGTTGCCATTTCCTTCTCCAATGCATGAAAGTGAAAAGTCAAAGTGAAGTCGCTCAGTCGTGTTCGACTCTTAGCGACCCCATGGACTGCAGCCCACCAGGCTCCTCCATCCATGGGATTCCCTAGGCAAGACTACTGGAGTGGGGTGCCACTGCCTTCTCCGTATGATATGCATAGGTCTCTTTATAAAAGTGGAGGTCATTTTCTTTACTTTTTAAATTTGTTTACTTATTTATTTATTCTTGTCTTTGGCTGTCCTGGGTCTTTTTTGCTTCCCACGGGCTTTCTCTAGTTGTGGTGTGGAGGTTCTCGTTGCAATGTCTTCTCTTGCTGAGGAGCACAGGCTCTAGGCACACAGGCTTCAGTAGTTAGGGTGCGTGGGCTCAGTAGTTGCAGGTCAGGGGCACATGGACTCTTCCCTGACCAGAGCCCTGACCTGTGTCCTCTGCATTGGCAGGCAGATTCTTCCAAACTGTGCCACCAGGGCAGTCTGCATATGTCTGTCTTTCCTTGTTTTCTTAGCCAAGCCCAGTTGACAGTGCCTGTTAAGGGTTCACCTTTTTAAACGCAACCCTCTTGTTAGGAAGATACTCCTAGGTTTTTGAGCTGTATCAAAGAGGTTTGAGATAATATACTCCTTGCCTCCTACTGGTGGCAGGAACAAAGTCTTCAAGCAGAACTATCTAGTTTATTATCTTTGATTAATACATTACAGTAAGTTTCCCCATAGGATATGTTTTGTCCTTTAGAGGAAAAATCTGTGTTTAAAAATGCTTGGATAAAGAACACTTGTGTATATATAAACAGACAAATCCCTAGGCTTCAGTCGGGTAGAGAAACAGTTTGGTGATGTGTCAGTTTGGGTTTATGGCTGTGAACACCTATTGTGTACTGCGTAACATTATTTAAATTGATGAAATGCTTGCTTGGTTGATTAAATCCACCAGTCTTTTATTTCAGTCTGATACCTTGGAGGCTCTATAAACTCTTGAGTTTATGGGCTAGAATTAGTGTTTTGGGAACTTGTGAAAGTATGCAGATTAGACATTTATTGGAAAGAGGTGGGATATTCATCTTTTAAATACAATGTGAATAGACCTTTTTTTTTTTTTGATGCTCTTTTTTTTTTTTTTTTGATGCTTTACCTGTATCATTACAAGATTATCCTAATTAAACTTCCTCTCCATTCAAGGTCCACAACCCTAAAACAATTAAACAAATTTAAAAAATCATTCCTTATCACATCTCTGAATCAAAGTAAGGCCTAAGTTTTCTCATGACTGATCATTCTTGGGATTTATAATCATTCATCATAAATTTTTTTCAGAAGAAAGTGAACTAAAATTAGCTTGTAACCAAATAGCACTTAATTGAGTCTCATGGAGAATTTCTAAGTTTCATGGAGTACTGATTTTTTTAAAAGAATTTTTACTGAAATGTAGTTGAATTATAATATTGTGTTAGTTTCTGGTATATAGCAGTGATTAAAATATATATATTATTTTCCATTATGATTTATTACAGGATATTTAATATAGTTTCCTGTGCTATACAGTAGGGCTGTGTTGTTTAATCTATTTTATATTTGGTAGTTTGTATATACTAATCCCAAATACTAATTTATCCCTCTCCCTCTCCTTTTTCCTTTGGTAGCCATAAGTTGTTTTCTATGCCTGTGAGTCCATTTCTGTTTTATATATTACTTCATTTGTGTCATATTTTAGATTCCACATATAAGTGATATCATATGATATTTGTTGTTCTCCATCCAACTTACTTCACTCAGTATGATGATCTCTAGGTCCATCCAAGTTGCTGCAACTAGCATCAGTCCATTCTTTTTTATGGCTGAGTGTGTGTGTGTGTGTTTGTGTGTGTTAGTCACTCAGTCATGTCCGACTCTTTGTAGCCCCATAGACTGTAGTGTGCCAGGGATTCTCCAGGCAAGAATACTGGAGTGGGTTGCCATAATATTGTATTTTTGTAATATCCTATATATATAGCATATATATTGTTGTAAATATATATATATATTGCACATGTGTACCACTTCTTCTTTATTCATTCTTCTGCTGATAGCCATTTAGATTACATTCTTTTTTATGGCTGAGTGTGTGTGTGTGTGTTTGTGTGTGTTAGTCACTCAGTCATGTCCGACTCTTTGTAGCCCCATAGACTGTAGTGTGCCAGGGATTCTCCAGGCAAGAATACTAGAGTGGGTTGCCATAATATTGTATTTTTGTAATATCCTATATATATAGCATATATATTGTTGTAAATATATATATATATTGCACATGTGTACCACTTCTTCTTTATTCATTCTTCTGCTGATAGCCATTTAGATTGCTTCTATGTCTTGGCTATTATAAATGGTGCTGTGGTGGACATTGGGGTGCATGTATTTTTTCACATTATAGTTTTCTCTGGGTATATGCTCAGCAGTGGATTGCTGGATCATATGGCAACTCTGATTTAGTTTTTTGAGGAACCTCTATCTTGCTTTCCATAGTGATTGTACCAATTTACATTCACACCAACAGAGTAAGAGGGTTCTTTTTTCTCCATACCTTATCCATCAGTTCTTATTTGCAGACTTGTTTGTGATAACCATTCTGACCAATGTGAGGTGATACATATTTTTAAAAATATTTATTAATTTATTTGGCTACATCTGGTCTTAGTTGTGGCATGCGAGATCTAGTTCCCTGAGCATGGATAGAACCCAGGCCCCCTGCACCGGGAACTTGGAGTCTTAGCCACTGGACCACCAGGGAAGTTCCTCACATTGTAGCTTTGATTTGCATTTTAGAGTACTGATTTCAGAATTTTGTTCTGCAAACCTCCATAGAAGAGCCCCTTGAAAGCCGATGTTTTAGTTGAAGCTGGCCCTGTCCTCAGGATAGAATGGAGATCCACAGACAGAATATTGCAAAGAGCCAATATTGCAAAGCTCTGCAGTACATGATTGTGCTATTATAGATACTGTGTCTTTATTTTGTGGATAAAGAAGCTAAGAATGAGTGTTATTTAATGTAAGCCCTTAAAAGGAGGGGGGGAAATAGCTCTTATATAATGATGACTAATGCAGTGTAAAAAGAGTTATTTTGGCACAATTGTGATGTTTTTCCCTTGTAGTTTTGTAACAGTTTCCAAGCTATTAGATAACTATGTCAGCAGAGTTGCATTAGATCTGACTTTGGGAAAAACTTAAAGCAGCTCATTATCATTGTTCCCTTTTTAAAAGAAACCTCCAATTTCTACGTATTCAGTAGAAATGAGTTCACCAGCAGCTAATTATTTACAATTTTTACTACTAGAAGCAAACTCTAGAGCCAGTCTAGTCTGCTTCGGCTCTCTCATGGTCGAATTACTGTCCAAATCTGTTACCTCCTCTGAGATTTGTTTTGCATCTATCACTTTCCCTCTGTCATCACTGCCCCCATGTTCTCCATGTCCTATCATCTCTGAGCTGGACAGTCTAACCATCCAAAAACTCTAAGCCAGTCTAGTCTGCTTTGGCTCTCTCATGGTCGAATTACTGTCCAAATCTGTTACCTCCTCTGAGATTTGTTTTGCATCTATCACTTTCCCTCTGTCATCACTGCCCCCATGTTCTCCATGTCCTATCATCTCTGAGCTGGACAGTCTAACCATCCATAACTGTCTCCTTGTCTTGGATCTGCCCACAATCCCATGTATTCTCCTTACAAGACCTTTACTCTTTCCCATACAAACCTTTCCATCTCTTTGTAGCTCTCAATCTTAAACCTAAACTCCTGGAATCCAGAGCTCCACTGGTGGCTCAGTGGTAAAGAATCTACCTGCCAATGCAGGAGACCTCAAGTTTGATCCCTGAGTTAGGAAGATCCCATTGAGAAGGAAGTGGCAGCACACTCCAGTCTTCCTGCCTGGAAAATCCCATGGACAGAGGAGCCTGGTGGACCACAGTGTTCTCTGTCCATAGGAGTCATAAAGAGTTGGACATGACAGTGACTCAAAATCAACCTGAAATTCCTTTCAAGCTTCAGTCAGTAGCTCAGCTTTCCAGGTGCATGTTTTTCCATTATTTATTCATTCCTTTTTCTAAATTTAGGGTTCTGGGACTATTATGGTTTCAAAATTCTATCTAATTTCTGTACCTTTTCCAGACTGTTGCCTCTTCCAGGCCACACCCTGCTCTAACCCCTTAGTTTCATGCCACCATTGACACTACTAACTTCTATTGATTTTTCAAAACCATTCCCAAGGAAGAGCTGAATCACTACATCTTCTGAAGTAAGGCCCTCTAACTCAATGCTCTGGAGCCAGGCTGCTTAAAGCCATCTTTTAGTAGTTGTGTTACCTTGAATAAGTTATTTTCTTTCTGCTGTAGCTCAGCTAAATGATAATAATATCTCCATCACTGAGCAGTTATCGGGATCCAATTAAAAAATAAAGTGTAAGAGTGCTTGTTATACAGTAAAGACTGATATAACTATTGCTATTCATCTGTGTATTCAACTGTTATCATATTCACACTGATTATAATTATTTCTTGATACTTCAGTATCTCACACACTTATCTTTAGTGAAGACTTTGAAGGCAAGCACAGCTTTTTATCCATCTTTATATCTTCAAAAGTTGCTATAAATCCAGAAACATAGTAGACAGTAGGTATGAAGTGCATCAAAAAGAATACAGTTTTGTGTAATCATGGGACAACATCATCTACCATGAGAAAGAAAGCACAATAAATATTTATTAGAGATGATTTAAGAAGAGTTAAAGTTGATATTTAGATTTTAACGTGTAACCATATTTTAGGCAAACATCAAAATATGATTAAATTTTTAAGTGTCTCAAATAGTGAAAAAATACAGAGTGTTCTTTTGTGTAGCTTTGTTTAAAAAAAAAATCAATCCATAATTTACACTTCTCTTGGCTAACACACGGAGCCCACCAACTCTCACAAGGAGCTCCAACTGTTAAAAATGGGGTCCCTGCCATACCCCTAAATGCCTACCCCCCACATCCCTTCTGTTAGGGCTATACTCCTGCTGTCGTTGGTACATTGGATTCATTGCCACATAAGTCTGCATATATGAACCCATGGGATCATTCCCCTAAGACCTATATACCCTTCTAAGTTTCTATTCTCCTACCAGAATATCCCTACCTCCCAGAAGCTTCTAGAGCCCTAGTAATGACTTCAGGCCCCAATTTCTCAGAGCCCTTCTCATTAGCCATAAAGGCTGTACTTGAAGTAGGATTGTTTGGTGATAAGAACCATATCTAGAATTTCCAATAACTGAGCTAAAATTATTTTTTTCAAATATTTTAAAAATAATTTGCAACTTGGTGCAGTCTGGCTTACTAGATCCATGTAAACTGGTAACTGAGAATAGACTGTACATTTTTTTCAAAGAGTACCTTTTTATGTAAACTCATAAAAAAGACCAGAAGAACACACATCTTTAGATGCATTTTTGCAAACCTTGTGCACTATCCATGGAAGAGTATTGTTAGCTAAAATTCTTTTTGACAAGACAGGAAAAAAAGACAGGAATAGGGAATTGAAATTAAACTAATACGATCATAAACAGCAGCCATGAAACTACAGAAGTAATGCTCAGCACTCTGAGCTGATCCATACCTCAATGTGCATGTCTCCATGCTGAGAGACACGTGAGACTGAAAATTGTCGGAGACTATGAGATTGAGAACCAAGTCACACCTCACTTACAAAGAAACCCTTTTTAAATGCATTGAAGGAGGGATTCAGGAACAATGGCTCTATGCAACAGCTTTAAGAATAAATATTGAAAAATGTACAGAGCAGACTGATTTTGGTGAGATTATTTGATTTTTGTGGAATTCAAAGACTTAAATAATAATACAATTAAGAATAAAAACATCTTGACAGTGTCTTAGGAGCATATACTTTTTCTTTAACTCCAAAAGGAAAGGCTAATTGATGTGCATATAATTTTATCATGTTAAATGAGAAAAACAAACAAGTAAAACAAACAGCTGAAAATTAACTATTGGCCTGTGGCAAATTCCTGCATTTCATGCTATTTTTGGACTTTGCCCCAGGGAGGGAGATATATTATTTTGGATGTGAAAGGCCACCTTGCATTAGCTGAGACAGTTTTGCTCAGTCAGGTATTAACCTGGCCAATAAGAATTTTGCAGACATAGTGGACATTTTTTCATAATCAGTTTCTTCAGTGTTCTGGCTGTGTGATGATCTGAAGTTCCAATATGAATGGGAGGCAGATGATATGAAGAGATAAAGGAAAAAATAAGAGACTTCTGTTGACAGTAAGTCCAAGACAACATATGATATCAGGGATGCATATATCACGTGGCTGGTTAATCTTCAAGGCTCATTTCATGTCAGAAAACAGAGCCAAGTGAGAACAGGCCCTTCCAATTCAGACAGCACACAAATGCCAACAATCCAATGCTACATTATCTCATGAAATAAAGCTGTTTCCCTTGATCAGTGTTCTTGAATAAAATAAAGTTCAATTAAATATATATATATAAAAAGATGGTGAAATTCAAGATAGCTGTAGGCATGCATTCAGCCTATGCCATGACATGGCTTCCTCAGCATGAGCTATTTTCAGGGAAAACAGCAACTGACGCTAAATAATACTAATTACTCATCTTGCTCTTATTCTTAGAGTTTTTTCTGGCCTTACTAATATGCACTGTTTAAGTTCAACACTTGTTGAGGATTAGAGAATTTTTTAGAGAAATATTAATAACCACAAATATGCAGATGACACCACCCTTATGGCAGAAAGCAAAGAACGAAAGAGCCTCTTGATGAAAGTGAAAGAGGAGAATGAAAAAGTTGGCTTAAAACTCAACATTTAGAAAACTAAGATCATGGCATGTGGTCCCATAACTTCATGGCAAATTTATGGAGAAACACTGGAAACAGCGAGAGACTTTATTTGGGGGGCTCCAAAGTCATTGCAGATGGTAACTGCAGCCATGAATTAAAAGACACTTGCTCCTTGGAAGAAAAGCTTGACGAACCTAGGCAGTATATTAAAAAACAAATATATTACTTTGCCAACAAAGGTCTATCAAAGCTGTGGTTTTTCCAGTAGTCATGCATGGATGTGAGAGTTGGACTATAAAGAAAGCTGAGTGCTAAATAATTGATGCTTTTGAACTGTGGTGTTGGAGAAGACTCTTGAGAGTCCTTTGAACTGCGTGGAGATCCAACAAGTCCATCCTAAAGGAGAACAGTCCTGAATATTCATTGGAAGGACTGATGCTGAAGCTGAAACTCCAATACTTTGGCCACCTGAAGGGAAGAACTAACTCATTTGAAAAGATCCCGATGCTGGGAAAGATTGAAGGTGGGAAGAGAAGGGGACAATAGTGGATGAGATGCTAAGATGGCATCACCGACTCAATGGACATAAGTCTGAGTAAACTCTGGGAGTTGGTGATGGACAGGGAGGCCTGGCGTGCTGCATCCATGGGGTCACAAAAAGTCGGACACACCTCTATTTCTTTGCATTGATCGCTGAAGAAGGCTGTCTTATGTCTTGACAGAATAATGGCCCCCAAAGATGTCTATGTGCTAACTCTAGAACCTGTGAATATTTCTGTTTCATGGTAAGGGGCTATTAAAATTGTAGATGAAATTAATGTTGCTCTTCAGCTGATCTTAAAATAAAGAAATTATCCTTGATTATCTGGGTGGGCCCAATGTAATCTGGCATGCTGCTATTCATGGGGTCGCAAAGAGTTGGACACGACTGAGAGACTGAACTAAACTGAACTGAATGTAATCACAAGGGACCTTTTACTTGCAAGGAGGAGGCAGCAGAGGAGGTCAGTCAGAGACTTGTAGGAACTACAATGTTAGCTTTGAAGATGAAAGAAGAGGCCATATGCCAAGGAATGCAGAGAGTCTATACAAGATAGAAAAGGCAAAGAAATGCAATCTTTTCCAGAGCTTCCAGGAGGATTGTAGCTCTGCCAACACCTTGACTTAAGGCCAGTGAGAAGTATTTCAAACTTCTGACCTCCAGAACTGTAAGATAATGAATGTGTTGTGTTAGCCGTCATGTTTGTAGTGATTTGTTGCAGTAGCAGTAGGAAACTAATACATGTGGGAACTTGTTAGAAATGCAGATTCTCTGGCTTCACCCCAAACCTACTGAGTCAGAAACTCTGGGGGTAGAGCCCAGTAATGAGTATTTAACAAACCATCCAAGTGATTGTGATATATGTTAAAGTTGGGGAACTACTGATCTAGTCCAACTCCTTCTGAGACACAAAATAGTGAAGTTGGATTTGCTAATGTCAACAGCTTCATTAGTGGCAGAACTGGAACTAGACCTAGATCGTCTAGTTTGTATATTATTGAATAAAGGGTATATATATGTATATGTGTGTGTGTATATATATATATATACATACATATATATATATATATATTTCAGTTATTTTTATGCCCTTGTATGAGTGTACTACTATTTAGCCTAGATCTGGGTTTTGTCAATGAAATAAGACTAAGTGTGTCTAACTGACCCCTCAGAGCACCCTTATGAGCAAAAATTTAGGTAATATGTAAGTGAAAATTCTTTGAACCGAATAAACTGTTACTCAGAAAAGGGTGTGTTTGCTAGGCTGATTAGTGGCAATATTACAATGGAATTTATAGGAGACTACAATAACCTTTATCTTTGTGTGGATAGAAGCAAGTTATTCTATGCTTCTTGTACAAATGTAACTACTCTCTCCTCATTCCTCTGCACAACATTATAGAGAATCAGATGACCAAACAAGGGCAGACAGTGTCTGTCCCTCAGATTGTCATATGCATGGTCAGGCAACAAAGCTTTTCCCATTGTGTTTGTTAAACCCTGCCATTTAGAGATACTTTATCTGCAGAACAAAGTCAATACAGATGAGAAATGGATGGACGGATGGAGATGGTGGCAAGAGGTAAAGAAAGGCACTGAAGTCAAGTTGGTTCAAGTTCTTGAGGCCCTGCCTGGGTCCCATGCTGTAACTTCAGTCCAACGAGCTCTACCTATTTACTTCTAAGCTGTGTGAGCCAATACAGTCCTCTTCTTCCTTAAACTGTCTAAAATGAGTTTCTATCACTTGCAGCCCAAAGAGTTCTGAATAACGTCGTATTTTTCTTCTTAAATACAATACTGTTCTTTAACATCAAAATGTCGCCTTTCACACTGATGATTCTCTTCATCAGCACTTTATAGCAATTCCAATCTGCACTGCCACCCTTGGAGGCAACTCTTTCCGGATCAGTTTCCAGGCATCTGGGTCTTAGCTGGAAGCCCCCTCACTTTCTACATCCACACCCAGTGCTCTCACGAGTCTTCCCTCTACTCCTCCTCCATCAAAGTTCCCATGAGTCAACAGCCTACCAGTATAGCACTGAGCCTTGCCACAAGCTTTTCTTTATGATTTCTGCATAAGAACACTTTCACAATTCTCAAGGATATCTATTATACAAGTGTCTGTCAAATATTCCTAGAAGAGTCATTGAGAATCCAATTCTCATAAAGTCCCTCTGGGCCTACTAGGTTAAGAGAAGGACTGATAAGAGTCATGACTTTCTGAGGTCTTTAGTCCAGATTTGACTCAAGCCAGATGCCGCCTGGCGTGATGAGGGCACCTGGATGATTCTTTACTGCATGTGCAATATGAGGTTGTAGTTTGTAGACCGTGCTTAATGGGCAACTGCTCGTGCAGCAGACATCAAGACAAAGCCTCTCAACTGAGGTGGGAATAGGCTGAGTTTAGAAACAACTTTCCTAACTATAGGAAAGGAGGTATGTCCAATGGAAGGAAAGGAAACAGAAAGGAGAAAGGAAAGAAGGAAGGATGGAAGGAAGCCTTCCACCAGGCAAGCAAAGAAGGAAGCGAATGAGGAAGGCTGTTTCTTCAATTTGGATCCTTACTAAAAGACATCTGTATAGACATGGAACACTGTCAAAAATAATAAAGAGCTTGGCATTTTAAGGCGGACCCAAAAGAATGTTAAATTTACCAAAATTACAAAAACCCAAATAAGTCACTTATATAAAATTATGTGGTATAGCACACCTACCTTCTAGATTGAAGCAAGCCTTTGTCCTAAGTAATAAGATCACATCATCAGGGCTTCCCTGGTGGCTCAGCTGGTAAAGAATCCGCCTGCAATGCAGGAGACCTGGGTTCAGTCCCTAGATGGGGAAGATCCCCTGGAGAAGGAAATGGCTACCCACTCCAGTATTCTTGCCTAGGGAATTCCATGGACAGAAGAGCCTGGCAAGCTACCGTCCATGGGATCACAAAGAGTCAGACACGACTGAGTGACTAACACTCACTTCACTTTCATATCACAGAGAACTCATATTGAGCTGTCTCCCTGTCTAACCCATGACCTAGAACAACAGAAAACAGTTTTCCCAAGTCCAGGAAGAGCATGTGTCTACTTGAGCCGACATCCACTTCCCAGACATGCTCCTTGGACCTGATTAAACAACTGCATCTACCACATGTCTGAGTTCACCTCAGCAGGCTGCCTCACCTAGAAGGCTTCTTCCATTACAAGCCTGGCTTTAAAATATGGTTTCTCAGTCCCGTGGGCTAGTTAAGCACTGCTGGGTCTACATCAGCCCCACTCAAGGGTGACGATTAAGCTGGCAAGAAAAAAATCCATCATTATTAATCACTAAATCCAGGTAGTGACTTTAAGAGGTGCTAAATGGGTGCAAAGGGTGATGGTGATGCTTTTCATTGAGCGACCAAATGGTTAACATGAGAGAAAGCATGGGCTCCTCCTACAACAAACAGCCTGCATGGGAACATCAGATGTACATGTGTTTACAGAACAAGAAAATCTAGTTAATGTGAGAATAAAGTGGTTATAATTTCCCACACATTGCACTCCTTCCCATTTTGGCTTACTACTAGGGCCAAAGGGAGATGCTATTGCCACCTGAATGGTACCTCTGTTAAACTTTAAGATATCTCTTTTAGAGTGAATATATATCCACTTGTAAAGTGTTTTCATTGAGCAGACTTTTTTCCTTTTATTGGACTATTCCCTACAGCCCTTTGCCTTATGATGCATTGAGAGTTTATGCCTTTTCCAAATACAGTCTTTACTGAAGCATTCACTGTAAAGCAGTCTAGTTTATACCAATCCCAATTTACCAAAATCATCCTCCCTTTTAAGAAAGATGGTGTAAAGCTTTCAGATTTTCATGTGGAGAACAATTAGCAGTAACATTATTATTGCTTTGCATATTGTTACTTTGTTTTAGGTTTGTCTTCCTGTTTTTAATTCCCTTCTATTTCCTTGGCCAAGTAGGCTGACTTCTGAAGCTGTGGGAATACTTTATTGTGTTCACAATGAGAATTACTTATCAAGTAAAGAATCTTATTTCTTGTCTCATCATTAGCTTAGAAGCTGCTTGTCGCATGCCCTGTGATACAGTGTACAGCCAGGGTGTGCCTGTTTACCTAAAATGAAGCAAGCCCTGGTATTCTTTCTGGTGCAAAATGAGTGCAGAGACTACTTTAGGTGACAACACGCTCCATGCTGCTGCTCCCACTATTTCAAGAGAAGACAAGAGACAGCGCATGTGACTCATTCACAGGCCAGACTGAAAAGCTAACAGGAAACAGGGCCTTAAGCCGATGAGGCGGTTTTCGCGTTTGCCTTTGGATACTTGCTCGTGTTTTCAGTGTAAACTCAACTTGTGATCTGTCTTGTCCTTGGTTTTTATTTTGGCTTTGCTGGGTCTTCACTGTGGCATGTGGGATCCTAGTTCCCTGACCAAGGATTGAACTAGGGCCCCTTGTTGTTACTGTTTTGTTGCTAAGTCACATCCAACTCTTTGCAACCCCATGGACTGTTACGTGCCAGGCTCCTCTGTCCATGGAATTTTCCAGGCAAGAATACTGAAGTGGGTTGCCATTTCTTTCTCCAGGGTATCTTCCTGACCCAGGGATCAAACCTGCATCTTCTGCACTGGCAGGCAGATTCTTTACTACTGAGCCACCAGGGAAGCTCACTATGAACTTTAAAAGGTTAAATATGAGAAATTTCATATATCTGTGACCTAGATGACAGATTTTCCTGGAAAAAAATCATAGATATCTGTCAGGCCCTTGAGTAGGCATCACGGTTGTTCAGTCTTTGGGAGGATCTTAAATTTCCACCAAGGCAAAGGTCTACCTACCCATCTGCCCAAGAAGAAGAGAAGAGAGGCAACAAAAGCTTGACTTGTGTGATAGTAGATACTTAATTCTGGCCCAAGGCACACACATGTGCTCACACACAACACACACACACAAATCATCTAGTTCTCACCTATCACTCTATTATACTGGATTGCTGTCAGAAATTTTAAACTATGTTTTGAACATACTGAGACCGCTAACACCTTAAGCTGTAAGATATGTAGTGTGACCGTGGTTCCTAGGCCTATTTTGACAAAAAGCAGGGAAGAGAATGGTAGTAACTATCAATCTAACTGGGCGTCACAGAGTAATAGGTTAGGACTCAGATAGGAAAAGAAAAATGTTCGGATGCCCTCAGGCAAGCTGCCCAGGTGTGATCTTCTAGACTAGAAAATCATTGGCTGCTCAAACCAGACACTCACCCAAACCTGTGAAGCTGACACTCACTCAATCACTCAGAATGGCTGTTTTAAGTTTCGGGAAAAAGACGCCTCTGTGTTCTGGCAACGCAGGTGACCCACATGAAGAGGGCCAGCTGTGACAAAAAGCCACTTCACCATCTGAATGCATGTTCCCCATCAACAGGTTTTGCCAACAAGCTCTTCTCTCAGGGCCTACCATGGCACAAAGTAAGCAGATGCCAAGAGGAAGGACGTGTAGGCAGAGGGTGAGCAGAAGCAGGAGAGAGTGATCATGGACATTGGCCAGACTGGGTTTCCTGAATGAGACACCACCAAGATCCCAGAATTTCAAAGAGGAAAAGCACAGATTTAAAACAAAACAAAACAAAACAAAAAAACCAGACACACACATGCAGCCACACATAGAGTAAGAACAGTTCAGGCCTGAGAACTTCAACATGGGCACAAGTGGCCAGCAGCAAAGTCGACTGAGGCCAGAGAAAGGAAAGCAAAGCCTCCAGGGATATATGACGAGAAGCAAATTCCTGGACACTGGCAGCTCCAGCTCCCAGCAAGCAAAAGAACCTGTTGACTAGCAAGTGGGGGGAGAAGGCAGCACAGCTGGGAAATCCAATTGTGCTTTTTGTGAAAATCAACCCTCTCAGTGCCTTCTCTGGTGAGCACTGCAGGGTGCTAGCTGCCTGAGGATGCTCAGCTAGAAAAGCGTGACCCTTCATACCACATTTCTCAATAAGACGCTCCTGTGACAAGATACTCAAGCTAGAGTGAAACACAACCTCCTGTAAGGCATCCTAGGAGAACCTGTTCCACCAGTTGGGAATCCAGCCACCCACTTTGAGAAGATAAAAGGGGAGAGGAGGTAGAGAGAGAGGATTGGTAAAAGTTTCTTTCTGAAGAAGCCTGTGTTCACAGTGAATCCCACCACAGGGGGAGCCCCACTATGGGGGGAACCCACCATACAACCCAGGAGGTTACCATTCTGATTGTGTTCTGTATGTTCAACATGTTCCAAAGTCCCAGAAGTTTCTGAATATACAGACTGAAATATGAATGCTGTGCCTCAGAATCATGCAAAGCCACAGCCTTGTCCCACCACACCACATGTCCCTGCGGGGAACAAGAGGAGGAAGCTGTCTTCTCTCCACATGTCTAGCGAGGGAATCTGCAAGGGTTCACTTCAGAGAGCTTCAAAAGGGATTGCCCATCACTGAGACACAGAAGGAGCTGGTGCTTGATTCATCCTTGAGAAAGACAAAGCAAACTATGGACCAAGGCCTGACTCCAGCCCACAGTATAAAATGGCAAGGGAGGAGGTAACTGTTTCAACAGCAAAGACAGGAGGACATGGCCACATGGAGGCATCTGCAGCCCAGTGTTCACTACAGCAAGTGGGAGGTGGGGACCATATGTTTCATGCGGGCCAAAAGTGGGTCACTTAGTACAGCAAGCCACACAAGAATTTCTTATGGTAGCTTGGGATAGAAAAGCATCAGTCCAGGCCCAGAAAGCTCTACAAGAGAGAAAAGAAGCTCCAAAATTCCTTCATAATGCCCACAACACAGCCAGTGGCAACCCTCTGCAGGGACAGAAAGCAGAAGCTACCAGGCAAATAGAAGTGCCCTATTCCTTATATCTTCTCGCTCCCACTCTATCCACTCCCCTTGTCCCCAGTAAAACAGAAGCTGGCTCGGGGAGAAGGTAAGCCTGGAGAAAAGGGCAGGAAAGCCAAGAGCCCCCTGCCTCCTTCTCCACTGAAGGCCTAGCTGGGAGGGATTTTAAATTGTATGAGTTTGCTGCTATATGACAAATTACCACAATCTTAGCAGCTTAAAACAACATCCACTTATTACCTACCAGTTCCAGAGGTCAGAAGTTCAGCATGGCTCAGCTGGGTTCTCCACTAGGGTCTTATGAGGCTGCAATCAAAGCCTCAGCCTGCTAGGTTCTTATCTTGAGGCTCTGGAAAGGAATCCACTGCCAAAGTCATTAGGTTGTTGGCAGAATTTAGTTCCATGTGGCTATAAGTCTAAGGTCCCCATTTCCTAGCTGTTGGCTAGAAAATGCTCTCAGCTCCTTCCAGCTCTCTGGCCCTTGCATGTGTCCCCATCTATCCTCAAATGCAACAACAGCACATGGACTCCCTCTCAGGCTTAGAATCTCTCTGACTTCCCTCTACTTCCAGCAAGAGAAAAACTCTGCCTTTAAAGGGGTCATGTGCTTAGATTTGCTCCACCAGAAAAATAGCCCTTTTGCTATAAAAAGTAACACCACCATGAGAACACAAAACTCATCATATTCCCAGATCTCATCCACACTCTAAAGAAAAAGGATTATATTAATATAAGACTGAGGGTGTGCAAGTTAGGTGCATGAAGCAGGGCACCAAAAGCCAGGGTTCTGGGATAACTCAGAAGGACAGGATGGGGAGGGAAGTGGGAGGGGGTTCAGGATTGGCGGGACACATGTATACCGGTGGTCGATTCATGTTGATGTATGGCAAAAACCATCACAATATTGTAAAGCAATTATTCTCCAATTAAAATAAATTAATTTTAAAACAAGACTGGGGGTGTCAGAGGTCATTCTTAGAAATCTGCTTACTACAAACAAGTTAGGTAGGAAATTTTGATTACTTTCGGGTCTGAAGATTCGAATTGTTAAAATCAAGAGTGTGTTTGCAACACAGAGGAATGGCAGGACTGTCTCTTCATGAAGAATGAACATAAAAGTTCATGGTTTTCATAGTTTTCATGGATGGAGAAGAAATGGTATGAAGAGATTATCACCTATGAATAAATGTTAAGGACAGAGGGATAAAACATTAAGTGTTTTGTTTGCATCACTGAGTTGTACTTGTTGGATGTACAGTTTACCCCAAGACGGTAACCCTAGAGAGAGGTAGAGGTGAATTAAGCCCAAATAAAGCATGCTAATAATGGTAATACCTGGAAAAGGCAATGGCACCCCACTCCAGTATTCTTGCCTGGAAAATCCCATGGACCGAGGAGCCTGGTGGGCTGCAGTCCATGGGGTCGATAACAGCCAGACACAACTGAGCGACTTCTCTTTCACTTTTCACTTTCATGCATTGGAGAAGGAAATGGCAACCCACTCCAGTGTTCTTGCCTGGAGAATCCCGGGGACAGGGGAACCTGGTGGGCTGCCGTCTCTGGGGTCGCACAGAGTTGGACATGACTGAAGCAACTTAGCAGTAGCAGCAGCAGCAAAAGTAATATTAGGGAGGATATTAAAAACAGGAATAAAGTAGAATTCCTGCTATAAAGAGAAAAACTTCCAATTACTAAAAAGGAAGGTTAGGTGAATCCTGTACTACAGGGAAAAGCACAGTTATGTCAAGGGAGTCCCAGAGTGTATAGAAATCTGCTTACTACAAACAAGTTAGGTAGGAAATTTTGATTACTCTTCGGGTCTGAAGATTCGAATTGTTAAAATCAAGAGTGTGTTTGCAACACAGAGGAATGGCAGGACTGTCTCTTCATGAAGAATGAACATAAAAGTTCATGGTTTTCATAGTTTTCATGGATGGAGAAGAAATGGTATGAAGAGATTATCACCTATGAATAAATGTTAAGGACAGAGGGATAAAACATTAAGTGTTTTGTTTGCATCACTGAGTTGTACTTGTTGGATGTACAGTTTACCCCAAGACGGTAACCCTAGAGAGAGGTAGAGGTGAATTAAGCCCAAATAAAGCATGCTAATAATGGTAATACCTGGAAAAGGCAATGGCACCCCACTCCAGTATTCTTGCCTGGAAAATCCCATGGACCGAGGAGCCTGGTGGGCTGCAGTCCATGGGGTCGATAACAGCCAGACACAACTGAGCGACTTCTCTTTCACTTTTCACTTTCATGCATTGGAGAAGGAAATGGCAACCCACTCCAGTGTTCTTGCCTGGAGAATCCTGGGGACAGGGGAACCTGGTGGGCTGCCGTCTCTGGGGTCGCACAGAGTTGGACATGACTGAAGCAACTTAGCAGTAGCAGCAGCAGCAAAAGTAATATTAGGGAGGATATTAAAAACAGGAATAAAGTAGAATTCCTGCTATAAAGAGAAAAACTTCCAATTACTAAAAAGGAAGGTTAGGTGAATCCTGTACTACAGAGAAAAGCACAGTTATGTCAAGGGAGTCCCAGAGTGTATGCCAGGAGATTTAACCCTGATTCCTATTCCACCTTCTCACTTGTAGTACAAATGGGCAAGACCCTAACTCTCTAGACCCCAGTGTCCTAGCAGGAAAATATAACAAGAATGTATAGAGTATGGTGGCATAAACTCTGCAAGTGTAGAACCTGGAGGCCCATATGCTCTGAAAGGCCCACAGATGTGTTTTGTTTGGCCCACGCAGTGTTTTACAATATATAATATCATTTAATGCCAACATTTGGGGGGATAAAAAGTAGATTTCACATTTTTAAAAAAATCCAGATTTCCAGCTTCTCTCGAAACTCTGGGAGATCTGGACACCCAGGGCCTGTACTCGTTC
>SJYC01038760.1:0-18061 GCA_006408675.1 Madoqua kirkii
TGGGTGGGAAGCTGGGAGGAGTGGGAGAGCTGAGGAACCAGCCGTAGGCAAATAATCAGATGCCTTAAAGCAACACTGCCCCTGTGAATTCCCCTGCAAATGCTTGGTTCTGGATCTTTGAGTTCCACTTGCTACCATCATTAAAATAAGCAGTGCTTGCTTTACTCTGACCAGTCTGACTTTTAAGGACAATCCAAGTCACCAAAAGGAACTGCATCTTTATCTAGCAGAGATGGTTAAAGCAGAGTCAGGCAGAAAGGGTACAAGAGGAGGCTGAGAAAGACTGGAGTTGTCGCCCTGTAATGATATTTATATACAGGGCTGGCCCCAGACTAAGTCCTGGGAGGAAAAACAAACTGTGTTTGAACATTCCTGGTGAGTGCTCTTTAAGCCCTGCTGCACTGAAGCAATAAATAACAACTGAGTCAGTTTGGGGTTTTTGTTTTTTTATTTTTTTTAATTTTCATGATTAATGTTTCCAGAGAGGGGAAAAAATGTGGCTTCAAAATTAATTATGTTGGGGCTGGAAGATCTAAGCCTCAGACATTATTTTCCTGCCCCTACCCCTTCTGAGGGAAAGTCCATGCTATGTAACCTTCCATTGCTGAGCAATTCCTGAAGTGTGGTTTTCTGGGGAGCCCATACCACCTTCCCGTCACCCACCACCAATTTTCTGTTTCCTTTTATATAAATAACGAAGAAAGAGATCAAACCTAAAGAGATCAACAGAATCATAACAAAGTCCTTGACAGCTAACACGTTTTGCGTCTGATTTAAAGCAGGAAGCCCCATGTCTAGCTGCTTGTGATTTATTTAGAATAAAACAAGGTCATGCTGCCTTGGCCCTGATTATAAATATATTACATTTAAGTGATGAATGAGGCATTCATAAGGAGCAGGAGATCAAGAGTGCCCGAGGCTGGCACTTTCAATCTCCCCTCAGCCTCAAGTCCAAGATTTCAAATAAACGCACTGTTAAGTGAATGCTGCGGGAGCCACATAGGGAGCACTAGGAATGTTTTGTTTCTGAAGTGGAAAATAATGGGAGAGGAGAGGCTGTGTCAGAGCTCCTCAGAAGATGCAAAGAAAGCCTTCTTCTGCAGGCTTTACCCAGGCCCCTGGGGTCCCTCCACCCACCAATTCTTTTATTATTCTAAGCCACCATGAAAGGCAGGAAAGGTCACAGTTCTTCATATCAGAGGGAAAGAGGCATGATGTGCCTGTTTTCTGTGGACATGTTCAGTCCTTGAATTTCTTCATCTTTCGTGAACAGTCACAGTGCTCCTTGCCACTCCCACAGATCCAATGATAGGGTTGGTGTAGGAACGCCGCAAGGAGTCACTGGGGTCAGCACTCTTGTCTTTAAAAGGGCAGAGAGTTGTTTCAAGGACACACCACTGAGAAACAGCCCATCTGCGACTGTGACCTGTAGGAGCTGGTGCCACGTATACAGGCCATAAGCTGCCTACCCTCCAGTCAGCCTTGGATTCTGCCCCCAGGCACCCCAAACTCCTCTGAGTCCAAAGACCCCAAGCCTTTGTAAAGGACCACAGAAATCCCTCTCCTTCCTCTGTCATATCTTTTAAGCGATCAACCAAATTAATATTGACTGAGCACCCACCGTGGAGAAGGCGATGGCACTCTACTCCAGTACTCTTGCCTAGAAAATCCCATGGATGGAGGAGCCTGGTGTGCTGCAGTCCATGGGGTCACGAACAGTCGGACATGACTGAGCGACTTCACTTTCACTGTTCACTTTTATGCATTGGAGAAGGAAATAGCAACCCACTCCAGTGTTCTTGCCTGGAGAATCCCAGGAACGGGGGAGCCTGGTGGGCTGCCATCTATGGGGTCGCACAGAGTTGGACATGACTGAAGTGACTCAGCAGCAGCAGCAGCAGAGCACCTACCGACTGGCCTCTCTCAAAGGCTGAGCTCCAGCAGAATGGCCCTTCTTGTTCCAGATCACTTTAGTTGTTGTTTGACGAACTTTTTTTTTTTTTTTTGCATTTTACTTCCATCAACTTCTGGCTCAAAAAAATAGTATTTCTCCCCAAACTGACATTTACTTATAAAATGTTATGTTTCTATTCTGCTGTGGCAGGAAATGGGAACAATCATCACATGCTACATAATAATGGAAAGAGCAAGTGCTGTCAGTTTTTGCCTTTTCTGCCTCTCTTTCTCCTTCCTGAGATAACAAAATTCAGGCAAATGACCAAAGCTGCAGAGAGGAAGAGGTGCAGGGAAACAGAGCTAAGGAGTCAGTAGAAATGGATCCTAGTCCCAGTTGCCACTGAAAGGACTTGTTCGACCTTGGTGAAGCCACTCAAGCCCCTTAGGGGCTTGGGACTCTTCTTGTGAAATATTAGCGGTTGGACATAGGTCCCTGACCGTTCTATATCTCTATGGTCCTGCTTGCCCCGAAAACATTAATTGGATTTTACATCATTTGGCTTCATTTCTGGACATTTACAATTCTCTGAGTAATGGGTAACATTCACAGCCCAATTACTTTCCCAAGCTCATCGAAATTTAATTTGCTGCGTGCAGTGACACACAGCCTGAGTTTGACTAGGAAGTCAGCAAAGCCACACCAGTGATTTACACAGGCCTCCCTGACTACAAAATTTACCACCAGGAATGTCTAATGAAAGATTTTCCTCATGTAAACATATAGCTTTCACATCAACTGGAGTAGGAGCAGATGAGCTTCCTGAGACAGAATGTACTAGACAATACGATCCGTTTCACATAATGAGCTCAGAAAAGTCTGCACTGAAATGAAGGGTCTTGGAGTTATTATAATGACTCGCAAATGAGAACTCTATCTCTTTCAGGACTTCACATGCTATTTGCATGTTAAAAACACCTGACCCCTGGAGGCTGTATTTCTTCTACTGCAGCTCTAAAAATACTATGACCTCCACATTTACATTTAATGATACCTGTGCATTTTTACTCTCCATCTACTGGAAGGTTTTGGCGAGGAGGGCATTTTGACAAAATTAATGTGACTTTCCGAGGCAAGAAATATTATTAGAATTTAGAAGTTACTGATGCAACCATCATTAAATTGCTGGATCAAAAGCATTTTCTTCTTCCTGTCACTGTTTTTAAAACCATACATCTGTGCTGCCCAAAGTGGCAGGCACAAGTCACATGTGATTGTTGAACATTTGAAATGAAGTGAATCCAAGCTGAGATGTGCCTTAAGTATAAAATACACAACAGATTGCAAAGATTTTGCATGAGGAAAGAAGGTAAACTATTTCAGTAATCACTTTATACATCTATGTACAGACGACTTGTTGAAATGGTAAAAGTTAGGATATCTTGAGTTAAATAAAATAGATTATTAAAATTAATTTTACCTGTATCTTTCTAGTTTTTTAAAGCTTCTAGAAAAGTTTAACCAGGTTGCTCACATAATCCTACTGAACAGCTCTGCTCCAAATGTCTCATAGTTTGGTATCGTGCTTCATATACCTAGCTCATACACCTAGCATATACACCTTAACTTAGTCTGCAAATTGTGTCTAAGGGTTTACAAAGTGCCATGCTCTCTGCTTGACAGAAGGAACTGGAAAATGAAATGACAGTCCTTAAGGATCTAACATTTTAGAAGAAGAAGTAGAAGTAAAGAAGCTTAAAATCTACTTGATACTCACTACTTCCCAAGCAAGACTCTGACTTAACTTAGGAATGTTCATATAAAAGATGAATATTCAGTCTCCTTTGTAGCTCTGCAACCCTTATGATTGAATCTCAGGCCTAGTTTTTATGTCATGGTCTGTATCCAGATTTGGTGGAGCCTGAAGCTAAGGAAGCCAGCTTTAGTTTTTTTGTTTCTTTCTTTTTTTTTTTTTTAAATGTTGGTGGTGGGATACAAAATGATAACAAAATGGTTGAGAGATGTTTCCCTCCAGAAGATCACTGACTCAGGTCATGTGGGATGACTAGGCACTTGGTTAGGAGGGTGGTTAGCTTTCCCTGCACAGGAAAGAGCACGGGTAAAGGTACTTCTGGCAAGAGCATAGACAGCGCCAATAATGTAAAGAAGTAAGGCCGAACAGAACAGGGCTAGGGACACATTACACGGGGGCCTGCATCCAGGCAAGGGCATGCCCGTTTCATCCCTGAATACAGTAATTGGGAACTACTGAAAGATCTGGAATGACATAAGGCGAGGCACACGTCTGATTCAACACATGTACCCACCTCTCCACAGAAGGTAGTATTTCCATTTTGAGGAATCACACCAGACTGTCCAAATGTTTAACATATCTTGACGGTCAACCCCCAATCCTTTGTGCCTACATTACAGAATGCCCTTTCCCGTAAAATGTCCAAGGAGTTCTCTGGGTTGGCTGGGGTTCACTGAGTCAGTGTTATCTCCCACCTACCCACTAACTCTAGATCTCAAGCACTGTTCTCCATCACTCAGGAGGGGCTGCTGCTTCTGAATGAGCACCACTGTCCAATCCAGAGACCTGGTGTGGCAGGAAAATAAATCTCCTTTCAACATAGGAATATTGAAGAGCTAGTGTAATGCGAGGGACTGAACAGAGCTATGTATTTACCTTAATTGAGGCCAAAACACCTGTGAACATCTTCAAGAAGGTTGGAAGTCATGCTTATAACTGTTCACCTAAATGCAAGCCTTAAAATGTCTTATAGGGTTTTATAGACCAAACTGTGTCCCCTAAAATTCATATGTTGAAGCCCTAATCCCAAATGTGACTGGATTTAGAGATAGGACCTTTAAAGAGGTAATTAAGATTAAATGAAGTCATAAGTATGGGCCCTAATCCAAGAGAATTGGTGACCACATATGAAGAGGAAGAGACAACAGAGATGAGCATACACTAAGAAAAGGTCAGTTCAGCACAGAGCAAGAAGGGAGCCATCTGCAAGCTAAGGAGAGAGGCTTCAAGAAAAACCAAACCTACCAACACCTTGATCTCAGAATTCTAGCCTGCAGTAGTGTGAGAAAATTAATTTCTGTTGTTTAAACCTCCCAGTCTGTGGTATTTTCTTATTGCATCTCCTAGCAAACTAGTATGTAGGATATCTGAACAGAAGAAATACAAGTTAATTTAACCTGTTTTCCAGTTTGAAGAAAGAAACTATTCCTTTTTCTCCAAAAGCCATGTGATTTGATGATAAGGTGATACAGTGAGGAGGAGGTAGAGGAACTTTTGAATGTTTTCTACCTGCCAGGAACTACGCTAAATTCCATGTATGCATTGAATCATTTGACCCTCCTGAGATTAAAGGTAGATGTTATTACCCTCCAAGTTTAGCTGAGGAGAGGGAGGGTCAGATGACTAACACCAGTGTGAGATATAAGAACATGAAACCACTGTGTGTGAGATTCAGACAGGAGGTACAAGACGAAAAGCCAAAAAGAGAACTAGAATTCATATGCGAGGCCTTGCCTCTTCTTGACATTTGGCTCTTCTTGTAGGGGGCTCTCTCTCTCTGGTGGTGTTACCACTTTTCATTATTTGTATTATATGTGTATAATCCCAAAGCAATGGGATTAAAAATGTGCTCCCGGGGAAGCACTATAAATCCCCCCAACAGAGATTTACTGAACATGCTCAATATCAGCCATCTTTCACCCTTAGAAACTTTAATTACACCATCCTGTCTGACTTTCTATGACCCCTTATTCCTAGATCTTGTTTATTCTTTCTTCATTTAAATTTGAAGATTAATTCTTTCAGTGGTTATCACACCAAAAGACATGTAAAAATCATAGGAAGGCAACATTTCAAGTGTTCATTTTACATGTTATCAATTGTTTTTTCACACCATGCTATTTGCAAAATAAATATCACATAACTCTGTTACATTATGTTTCTAATCCATTATCAGTCAGTTCCAACGGACTAGTGAGCAACAGAAAGCTTATCTTTTTAGCACAAATAAACCCAAAGTTTAGTTCCTAAATTTTTACAACTCAGTATTCTAAAAGAGATATCTTTGAGGATCAAACTTTGAAGTTAAATTCACAGCCTCTTGCTCTCCGAAAACAAAAGCAACACACATGTGCCATGCAAGGATTAGAAATTTGTGCTGTCACAGGCACAGAACTGTAGAGTTTAAGTCCAAGTTATGTAAGGGAAATGAATTTTCATTTTAGGTTTCCATGTAAGTTTTTCTTTGTTTCCAACGAACATCATATTCTTTTAAACTTACAAGTGTTGCTTCTGGAAATCCACCCCCCCTCCTTACCCCCACAAATGAGAGAGAGTGAGGCTGAAAACAACAATTTCAATACTGGATAAATGTGAACACACAGAGAATAAATGAAACAACAACAATAAAACACAGATGAGCCAAAAGACTTGTATATATTGAGGGGATGTGTCCAGATATGCTCATCACTAGGGAGAGACTCAGAGGCCCCAGAAGAGAGCACCCTAATTCAAAAATGGGGCTTAAGTTTTAAAGGCTCAGAAATTGGATTTTGCGAATATCCTAGGCAGAGATTAGTTTCTCAAAAACAAAAGAACATAATTCAGATTCATAAGAGACTAATGTAACAGCCGGATTGTTGCTCAGTATATTCTTCCCTGTGGAGAAATCTACACACGAAGCCAAGCTCTGATGAAGAGACTGAACAATTTACATGTGCTCTGGCATCAGAGTACAGCTTCTGCATCTAGGAGGCCCTGAGGCCATTCTCTTAGGTAGGGTTGGATTCACATGGACAAGTTTTCTCCAGTTTTGTACAGTTTTCTCAATAGCAGCTTGAGGAACATTAACGTAGACAAACGTTTTTTTCTATCTCTGTGCTGGTTAGAGCTCAGAAGTGCCACCACACTTCTAACTCCCAGCATTCAGAGAGCATGATGTCATGTAATGGTATCCCCTTTAATAGAGGAGTTTTCATTTAGACTTTAATAAGTTACTGCCTACTTAAAATCTGGTTTACCATAATGTGATTCTTTTTTTTTTTTTTTAAGATCACTTAAGGCAGTGGCTCAGCAGTCCCTCAAATCTGTCTTTTGCTTCAACAATGTCTGGAGGAATCAACCCATGGACTCTTTTTCTTCCAGCATCCGACCACCCTCCAACCTTTTCTCCAGGTACAACCTTTATAATCAACCACTCAGCTCTCTTTGGCCTCCAGGACCAGCCAACACCATTTTTTGAACTTAACTAATTTAATTTAACTTACTGTCAACTATGAGCTCCAGTATTTGTCATAATTATTCCACTGCAGTGGAGGCCACCATCCATTGCTAGTTCAACACGCATCTGTGGGCACTTCCCTTTCTCTGGGCTTCTATATCAAAAGCAATAATGTGGCTCTGGATGGTGTGGGCTAGTATTTTCTGCTGAGAAGAAGCTCAAGGGCACCAAGAGTCTCTGGAAAATGCAAAATCAGTGTTGCAATTGTGCCCTTTTCCAGGACATGCAGAAGCTTCTCAAGATGAGTTGGGTAAAACCCAGGTTGCTATAAAGCTGCCATTCTCAGGGAGGAGAATCTGAGCCAGGCCCTTCTGGATCTTCCTGCCCTGGTTCTGCCACGCAGACTCCCACTTGCATGACTTTCTAGAGAGCAGTGTCCTGGAGGAGCAGCTAAAACTGCAGGCTGGTGGCCCCCAGGGCTGGGCTGGGCAAGTCTACTCACCAACCATCCCTCCAACAAAAAGATAAAACTACGAACATACCAAAGAGCAACATAGAATGCCTTTTAAAGATCCACTAATGTTCTTAAGAAAATTAAAGAGTTAGCCTACTATGGACAAGCCCTATTTTAAATTATTTTTGTTCTACACATCACATAGTGTGTCAAAAACTAAGTGAAAAACACTACTGAAAAATATAAAACTGTGTATTCTGCTTTGTACTCTGATTTCTCTCTTAGTTTCAAAAGATCAAGATATATCAAACATTAGAACAAGATACTCATATGTGAGAATATTGTTGAAAACACAACACAACAGATTATAGAGAATGAAGAAGTAAAACTGGAGGTGCCTGGGCTTGAGGAAGGAGATAGATGGGCCTCTGGGCTGGGACACCTGGTGTTTGTCAAGTGGAATGAAATTCAAGCTTCGTTCTCACACGGACCCTCCAAAGACAAAGCTAGTGGCAAAAGCTGAGCTCTGGCCCGAAGAAATGATGCTTTTGAACTGTGGTGTTGGAGAAGACTCTTAAGAGTCCCTTGGATTGCAAGGAGATCCAACCAATCAATACTAAAGGAAATCAACCCTGAATATTCATTGGAAGGACTGATGCTAAAGCTGAAACTCCAATACTTTGGCCATCTGATATGAAGAACTGACTCACTGGAAAAGACCCTGATTCTGGGCAAGATTGAAGGCAGGAGGAGAAAGGGACAACAGAGGATGAGATGGTTGGATGGCATCACCAACTTGATGGACATGAGTTTGAACAAGATGGACAGGGAAGTTGGTGATGCACAGGGAAGCTTGGCATGCTGCAGTCCATGAGGTTGCAAAGAGTCAGACACGACTGAGTGAATGAACTGAACTGAACTGAAAGTAAAGAGATTAAGGTTAAGACCTCCTGAGGTCAAGATTTCCTTGTCTGCATATGCACTGGAAGGCTTCTTGGGGATCAAAAAGGGATAGAGTCCCACCCCATAGAGTGTGGGCATGCACCTATAGCCCTTTATGGTGCAGTCCATCTTAGAAAAAAGTTGCACATGCATCTTGGGGAGGGTCCTAGGACCAGTCAAATGCAGAGAAAGAAACAAGATAATTGGCCAAATGTAAACATAAGACCCAGAAGGGCTGTCCTATAAAGTGATGTAAACTACCTCTTTACTACACTACTCATTCAGGATGCCCACAGTCCTTTCTGGGTGTGTATCTCTGCCTTGCTTCTCACATAAATAGACTGTTTCTCTGTGTGTTCTCCCATGCATTGTGCTGTGTCTCTAATAATAAACTGTGTACCTGTTTTGTAGTTTTTGCCTCCTTGAAACATTCTTGGTTTCAGACAGGGTAAGAATCAGGAAATTTTGCTTCTAGTCTCTAGCCCACGGTGGACTGGTGGCTAGGTTCAATCCCTGGACAGAGAAATAAGATCCCGCTTCAAGACTACTGTCCCTCCAAAACCAGGCTCAGATTCAGGGTTCCCTTTTACAAGCTCTTCCATCATCACATCCTTAAAATGAGGTTAAAGATATCTAATGTGTAAAGTCATTTTTAGAGTTAAAAATTATAGTATGTTTGGCATAAGCAGATAATAAATAGTAGCTATCATTGCTGTCATTTTTGAAACACTTCATTTTTTGAGCATTTCCTTTCCCTTCTGCAAAATAAACCCATATCCCTTCAGTTAAGTGAGGTTTAACAAGACATTTTCCTAACCCACAACATGTACAGATAGCTTAGGGGAGTGTCTATATTCTGAACTTTTTCTGAAGGATACTACTGTCTTTTGCTTGGAAACTGGGTGAGTTGAAAAGAAAGAACCAATCACTTGAACTGTTTTAAAAAGAGAACTGGAGAGAAACCAGGCTTCATTTTAACCAGGACATGGAGGTCAAGACTAAAAAGTATATCATTAAAGTGAAATTACCACAAAATTCAGAGGTTGGTTTCATTCCACTTCTCAATTCTTTCTATTCTCTCTGTTTGCTCTCAAACTTAATATGTGTTTTTAGCAAATTCTCTTTTTAATCAAACTCTTGGATGTAATGTACAGCTTGGTGACTGTAGTTGATAATGCTGCATTCTACATTTGAAGGCTGCTAAAACAGTAGATCTTAAAAGTTCTCATCCCAAGAAAAAATTATTTGTAATTTTCTATGGTGATAGGTAACTAGGCTTACTGTGATGATCATTTCACAGTATACACATATATCAAATTATTATGTGGGATATCTGAAACTAATATAATCTTATGTGTCACTTATATCTCCATAAAAAATTCTTGATGCCCCCCCCAACAGAAGAGGACCTTAACATGGCTTTAACTCAAACAGCCTCCAACTCTCACTGTGTTATTGAAGGGCTGAAGGACATGGGTGGAGAGGGTAAGAGGGGAAACCGTCAACCTTAATTTGCACTGAATATCATACCTTCCTCTTTTATTTGTCTCCTACTTTTTCCTTTTTGATTCTTACTGAAGTAAACATATCAGTAGGTCTTTCCACAGAAAAAATAATAAATAAACAATAAACTGAATAATAAATTCTTAGTCTTTGCATGTCACATTTGTCTACATTTTGCACCCATGCCTGACCAATATTTTACCTGGGAATGGAATCCCCATTTGCTTCCTCATAGGACACTAGAAAAATTATTTAATTGATATCTGGCATCTACGTTTTGCTGTGGGAAGCCTATTATCAGTAAAATTACCTAAAAAAGAATAAGCACCTGGCTTCTTTTTTCTGATAGTTTATAGATGTGCTGGCTATGGGCTTGTTTTTCAAATCCTGCTTGCAACTTAATGTTGCTTGTTATATTTGAGGAACCATGACTTTCTTCAATTCTGGAAAAAAATTCAGCCATCATCTCTTAAAACATTAAACCTGCACCATTCTCTCTAACCTCTCCTAGAACTCTTATTAATGTTGGAGCTTTTAATTTTTCTTCCATGCCTCTTAATTTTTCTTCTATTTTCCTATCTCTTTATCTCTGAACTGCATTCTGGGTGATTTTGTTAGTTTCACAATTTAAAAGTCTTTTCTTGAGAGAGCTAATAGCTGGTTAACCTATTTATTGAGTTTTTCAGCTCAATCAATCCTGTCCGACTCTTTGTGACCCTATGGATTATAGCATGCCAGGCTTCCCTGTCCATCACCAACTCCCAGAGCTTGCTCAGATTCATGTCCATCGTGTCAGTGATGCCATCCAACCATCTCATCCTCTGTCATCCCCATCTCCTCCCGCCTTCAATCTTTCACAGCATCAGGGTCTTTCCAGTGAGTCAGTTCTTTGAATCAGTTGGCCAAAGTATTGGAGTTTCAGCTTCAGCATCAGTGCTTCCAGTGAACACCCAGGACTGATCTCCTTTAGGATGGATTGGTTGGATCTCCTTGCAGTCCAAGGGACTCTCAAGAGTCTTCTCCAACACCACAGTTTAAAAGCATCACTTCTTCGGTGCTCAGCTTTCTTCACAGTCCAATTCTCACATTCATACATGACCACTGGAAAAACTATAGCTTTGACTATACTGACCTTTGTTGTTAAAGTAACATCTCTGCTTTCTAATATGTTGTCTAGGTTGGTCATAGATTTTCTTCCAAGGAGAAAGCATCTTTTAATTTCATGGCTGCAATCACCATCTGCAGTGATTTTGGAGCCTTCAAAACTAAAGTCTGTCACTGTTTCCATTGTTTCCCTATCTATTTGCAATCAAATGATGGGAATGGGTGCCATGATCTTAGTTTTCTGAATGTTGAGTTTTAAGCCAATTTTTTCCACTCTCCTTTTTCACTTTCACCAAGAGGCTCTTTAGTTCTTCCCTTTCTGCCCATAAGCTTGGTATCATCTGCATATCTGAGATTATTGATATTTCTCCCAGCAATCTTTATTTCAGCTTGTTCTTCATCCAACCTGGCATTTCACCTGATGTACTCTGCATATAAGTTAAATAAGCAGGGTGACAATATATAGCCTTGACGTACTCCTTTCCCAATTTGGAACCAGTCTGCTGTTCCATATCTAGTTCTAACTGTTGCTTCTTGACCTGCATACAGATTTCTCAGGAGGCAGGTCAGGTGGTCTGGTATTCTCATCTCTTGAAGAATTTTCCACAGTTTATTGTGATCCACACAGTCAAAGGCTTTGGCATAGTCAATAAAGCAAAAGTAGATGTTTTTTTTTGGAATTCTCTTGCTTTTTTGATGATCCAGCCGATATTGGCAATTTGATCTCTAGTTCCTCTGCCTTTTCTAAAACCACCTTGAACATCTGGAAGTTCATGGTTCACATACTGTTGAAGCCTGGCTTGGAGGATTTTGAGCATTACTTTGCTAGGGTGTGGAATGAGTGCAATCATGCAGTAGTTTTAAAATTCTTTGGCATTGCCCTTCTTTGGGATTGGAGTTAAAACTGATCTTTTCCAGTCCTGTGGCCACTGCTGAGTTTTCCTGATTTGCTGGCATATTGAGTGCAGCACTCTTACAGCATCATCTTTTAGGATTTTGAAATAGCTCCACTAGAATTCCATCACCTCCACTAGCTTTGTTGGTAGTGGTGCTTCCAAGGCCCACTTGACTCTGTGTTTCAGGATGTCTGACTCTAGGTGAGGGATCACCCCATCATGGTTTTCTGGGTCATGAAGATTTTTTTGTATAGTTCTTCTGTGTATTCTTGCCTCCTCTTCTTAATATCTTCTGCTTCTGTTAGCTCCATACCATTTCTGTCCTTTATTGTGTTCATTTTTGCATGAAATGTTCCCTTCATATCTCTAATTTTCTTGAAGAGATCTTTAGTCTTTCCCAGTCTTTCCCAGAAATAGACTTCCTCTATTTCTTTGCATTGATCACTGAGGAAGGCTTTCTTATCTCTTCTTGCTATTCTTTGGAACTCTGCATTCAAATGGGTATATCTTTCCTTTTCTCCTTTGCCTTTAGCTTTTCTTCTTTTCTCAGCTATTTGTAAGGCCTCCTAAGACAACCATTTTGCCTTTGTGCATTTCTTTTTTCTTGGGGATGGTCTTGATCTCTGCCTCCTATACAATGAGTTATTGAACTTTACTTTATTCTGAATCTAAGCATTATGCAAAAAAGTATAGTTTTAACCCAGTTCCCTGACTATCCCAAAGAGATGAAAATGCATATTCTTATGCAAATGTTCTTTTTGTGGTAGATGTTTCTGGAGATGTTCCTGATTCATATTCTGTATAAATAGAATCTCACCATTTCAATCCTATCATAGTGACATATTGGACACTTGTGATAAAATGAAGTAACATTTCTAATATACATGGAGACATATATTTTTCCGTTAATTATCTATCCTGTTTTTAAGCATACTTATTTTTAAAGTGTCAAAATGTACTAATCCATACTGCAATTGTTTGGAAAACTTCATGAACACATATATTTCAGCAAGAAAAGGCACTTGATGCCAGCCAAATTCTCTTTTTTTCTGTCACTATAAATGGCTTTCCTATTTTCAACAGTTTTTCAAAATCGAAGTCATATCTAAGCTGACAACTTCTTTGGCAAGTCTCAGCTAGATGTAATTTGAAACAGTCAAGGAAGAAAAGCCTAAACAATAAGGTTTTTAATGGGAATGGTGACAGATCCTTAACTACTGTCATACTGTGTCTGACACCAGAAGACTTGAGAGGAAATTTGTTAAATAAATACTCACAGTTAAAGGAATACACCTGCATTTAGAATATGTGTTCTCTCTCATGAAAAGATGTAAGATCTGAGAATTCAGTGATATTAAGCACATAACAAAAATGTATCTGAAAAATGCCCTCAAGGGATTTCTCTAACCTTCAGAATAATCTTTCTCTAGGTGGCATCCAAAAGTCATTAAAAGGTCACAAGGGATAAAAAAAAAAAAATCAAAGATCTCCTTTTAGCTTCAGCTTAATTCTATAAGGTTGTTTACTTACTAAGGGAGAACAAAGTTCTAGTGTGACTTTTTAATCACTATTGCCTACACAAACATATATACATACGATGAGGTTTTCCAGTATCACTATTTTGATACTCATGTATTATGTTGTCAGGATTGTTGTTGTTCAGTTGCTCACTAGTGTCTGACCCTTTGTGACCCATGGACTGTAGCACACAAGGCTTCCCTGTCCTTTACTATCTTCCAGTTTGCTCAAACTCATGTCCATAGAGTCAGTGATGCCACCTAGACATCTCCTCCTTTGTCATCCTCTTCTTCTCCTGCCTTCAGTCTGCCCCAGCATCAAAGTCTTTTCAAATGACCCAGCTTTTCATATCAGGTGGCCAAAGTATTGGAGCTTTAGCTTCAGTATCAGTCCTTCCAATGAATATTCAGGACTAATTTCCTTTAGGATAGACTGCTTGGATCTTCTTGCAGTCCAAGGGACTCTCAAGAGTCTTCTCCATCACCACACTTTGAAAGCATCAGTTCTTTAGTATCAGCCTTCTTTATGGTCCAACTCTCACATCCATACATGACTACTGGAAAAACCATAGCTTTGACTACATAGACCTCTGTCTACAAAGTGACATCTCTGCTTTTTAATATGCTGTGTAGGTTGATCATAGCTTTTATTCCAAGGAGCATGCTTTAATTTCATGGTTGCAGTCACCATCTGCAGTGATTTTGGAGCCCAAGAAAATAAAATCTGCCACTGCTCCCACTTTTTCCCCATCTGTTTGCCATGAAGTGATGAGATCAGATGCTAAGGTCTTCATTTTTTGAATGTTGAGTTTTAAATCAGCTTTTTCACTGTTGTCTTTCACTTTCTTCAAGAGGCTGTTTAGTTTCTCTTCAATTTCTGCCGTAAAAGTGGTTTCATCTGCGTATCTGTGATTATTGATATTTCTCCCAGTAATTTTGATTCTAGTTTATGATTCATCCAGCCTGGCATTTCACATGATGAATGCCACATAGAAGTTAAATAAACAGAGTTACAATATACTGCCTTGATGTACTCCTTTCCCAATTTTGAACCAGTCCATTGTTCCATTTCCAGTTCTAACTGTTGCTTCTTGATCTGCATACAGGTTTTTCAGGAGGCAGGTCAGGTGGTCTGGTATTATTCCCATCTCTTTAAGAATTTTCCACAGTTCGTTGTGATCAACACAGTCAAAGGTTTTAGTGTAGTCAGTGAAGCAGAAGTAAATGATTTTATAGAATTCCCTTGCTTTTTCCATGACCCAACAGATGTTGGCAATTTGATCTCTGGTTCTTCTGCCTTTTCTAAATCCCACTTCTACATCTGGAAGTTCTTGGATCACATACTGTTGAAGCCTGTTGCTGCTGCTAAGTCACTTCAGTTGTATCCGACTTTGTGCATCCCTATAGACAGCAGCCCACCAGGCTCTCCTGCCCCGGGGATTCTCCAGGCAAGAACACTGGAGTGGGTTGCCATTTCCTTTTCCAGTGCTTGAAAGTGAAGTCTCTCAGTCGTGTCCGACTCTTAGTGACCCCATGGACTGCAGCCCACCAAGCTCCTCTGTCTGTAGGATTTTCCAGGCAAGAGTACTGGAGTGGGATGCCATTGCCTTCCCCACTGTTGGAGCTTAGTTTGAAGGATTTTGACTATTACCTTGCTAGCATATGTGTGCATGTGCTAAGTTATTTCAGTCATGTTCAATTCTCTGAGACCCTATGGATTATAGCCTGCCAGGCTCCTCTGTCCATAGGATTTTCTAGTCAAGAAAACTGGAGTGGGCTTCCATGCCCTCCTCTAGGAGATCTTCCTGACCCAAGGATCAAACCCTTGTCTCCTGACCCCACTGTTGGAGCTTAGTTTGAAGGATTTTGACTATTACCTTGCTAGCATATGTGTGCATGTGCTAAGTTATTTCAGTCATGTTCAATTCTCTGAGACCCTATGGATTATAGCCTGCCAGGCTCCTCTGTCCATAGGATTTTCTAGTCAAGAAAACTGGAGTGGGCTTCCATGCCCTCCTCTAGGAGATCTTCCTGACCCAAGGATCAAACCCTTGTCTCCTGCATCTACTGCATTATGGTGGATTCTTTACTGCTGAGCCACCCGGGAAGCCCTTGCTATCCCCCCACTAGCCCTTGCTAGTGAAATAAGCACAATTGTATGGTAGTTTGAACATTCTTTGGCACTGCCCTTCTTTGGGATGGGAATGAAAACTGATGTTTTTCAGTTCTGTGGCCACTGGTGAGTTTTCCAAATTTGCTGGCATATAGAGTATAGCACTTTAACAGCATCATCTTTTAGAATTTAAAATAGCTTAGTTGAAATTCCATCACCTACACTAACTTTGTTCACAGCAATGCTTCTTAAGGCCCACTTGACTTCACAATCAAGGATGTCTGAGTCTAGGTGACTGACCATAACATCATGGATATCTGGGTCATTCAGATCTTTTTGTATAGTTTTCCTGTGTGTTCTTGCCACCTCTTCTTAATCTCTTCTGCTTCTGTTAGGTCCTTGCTATTTCTGTCTTATATTATGCCAGTCTGTGCATGAAATATTCATGCACAAAATTGGATCTTGATAGATCCAATTTTGTTGAAAAGATCTCTAGTCTTTCCCATTCTATTGTCTTCCTCTATTTCTTTGCATTGCTTGTGTAAGAAGGCTGTCTTATCTCTCATTGCTATTCTTTGGAACTCTTCATTCAGTTGGATATCTTTCCTTTTCTCTTTCTCTTCTCTTACTTATTTTTAAGTCCTCCTTAGACAACCATTTTGCCTTCTTTTTTTTCTCTTTGTGAACATTGTGTTTTAGAAACACCACAAATTTGGGGCTTTCCTAAGAAAACTAAACTAAATCACCAGGAAAACTGAAAAGAATCTATACTTGACAGTTGATTTATAACAATTTTCTCTACTTAAATTACTTGAGGTTAGTGTCATAAAAATTATTATCTTTGTTTAGGCTTTTAATGTCTCAACAGGCAAAACACCAACTCTGATGTGTAAAAATCTTTAATTTAAATGAACATTACTAGGCAACATGAAGAAAAATTAAGTCTGTGTTTTTGTTGTTGCTGTTTAGTCACTTAGTCATGTTTACTCTTTTGCAAACCCATGGACTATAGCCTGCCTGGCTCCCTCTGTCCATGGGATCTTCCAGGCAAGAACACTGGAATGGGTTGCCATTTCCTCCTCCAGGGGCTCTCTCTAGCACCTGGATCAAACCCAGGTCTTCTGCATTGGCAGGGGAATCCTTTACCATTGATCCACCAGGGAAGTCTATGTTTTAGGACACAGCTAAACCCTCCAAACCCACTGCATATCTGCACAGCTATCATAGAGAAGAGGAAACCAGCAGGTGATTCTCAGAAGATGTGGCTTGATTATAACTCTCTTCTCCCCCAGTATCAACTTCAATCAATCCCCCTCTCCTGCACTGAATAGCTGCTCAGCCCTATAGGCTACCAGGAGCAGAGAAACTCCTGAGTTCTGTGGAAGTCCTGTAGGAGAGAAAGGTGAAAAATTGCCTCTGCCTTATACTGGTAAAGCACCTGAGACTAGAACTGGAGCTGAGTGTCATAAACTTGTGGATTCCACGGAGACCACTGAACTGCAGACATCTATATATTCCCAGGCAAAGTCAAGATCAACTGTAGGAAACAGCTTGATTCCCTGATCCCTAAAAGGCCAAGGAGCACATGATGGATTCAGTTCTTTCTTTCCTTGACCCTGGAAAAACATAGAGAACCCAAGAAATTAAAAACAGAATTACCATATGTAATTTGTGTGTAATCTATATTACATATATAATTCTAAATCTATGTATGTTGATTAAATAATAATACCATCTCTGTTACCAACGATCTTACTTCCTAGGTGTATATGTAAAGGAAATGAAATCGCTATCTACATTTTCACATTCACTGAAGAATTTTTCATTATAGCCAAGACATGGAAACAATCTATCTCTCAACAGATGAACAGATAAATAAAATGTGACATATATCTTTCACATTGCACCATACACATACACACACACATATACATATACATGAGTATTATTCAGTCTTAGAAAAGAAAGAAATCTTGCCATTTGCAACAAATGGATGGACAAGGAGGGCCTTATGCTAAGTGAAATAAGCAAGATACAGAAAGACAAAAATTGCGTGTTGTCACATATATAGAATCTAAAAATAAATAAAATAAAATTCAAATTCATAGCAAATGGTGGTTGCCAGGAGCTAGTGACTTGGGAAAATGGGGAAAGATTGATAAAAGGATATAAAGTTTCAGATATAAAATGAATAAGATCAGTGAACTGAATGCACAACGTGACGACTACAGTTGATAATACTGTATTATATCACTGAAATCTGCTAAAAGAGTAAAATTTAAGTTTTCTCACATATATACACACACAAAGGAACTATGTAAGAAGATAGATATATTAATTAACTTGATGAGGGATATGTTAATTAATTCTTCACAATGTATACATT
>SJYC01038764.1:0-13779 GCA_006408675.1 Madoqua kirkii
AACCTAATACAAAATTTATACTTCATACAAAATATACTCAGATTGAGTCAGATCCATTAGACTATGGATCTTAATGTAAGACATAAAACTATAAGCCTTTTAAAAGAAAACATAGAAAACCTTCATGATCTGGAGTTAGGAAAAGAGCTCATTGTTACAACACCAAAAGTACCGTCCACAAAATTAAAAGTTGATAAAACAAATTTCATCAAAATTAAAACTTTTGCTTTTTGAAAGACACTGTTAGGAGACTGAAAAGATAAGCCACAAATTGGGAGAAAATATTTGCAAATCACTTACCTAAAAAGAACTTTTAACAACAACAGACAAAGAACATCCAAAACTCAACAATCAGAAAACAACTCAATCTAAAAATGAGCATAAGACTTGAGCAGACACTTCACCAAAAAGGATATATGGATGACAAATAAGCTCACAAAAAGATGTTTAATGTAATTAGTCATTCAGTTCAGTTCAGTCACTGAGTCCTGTCCGACTCTTTGTGACCCCATGAATCGCAGCACGCCAGGCCTCCCTGTCCGTCACCATCTCCCGGAGTTCACTCAGACTCATGTCCATAGAGTCAGTGATGCCATCCAGCCATCTCATCCTCTGTTGTCCCCTTCTCCTCCTGCCTCCAATCCCTCCCAGTATCAGGGTCTTTTCCAATGAGTCAACTCTTCGCATGAGGTGGCCAAAGTACTGGAGTTTCAACGTTAGCATCATTCCCTCCAAAGAAATCCCAGGGCTGATCTCCTTCAGAATGGACTGGTTGGATCTCCTTGCACTCCAAGGGACTCTCAAGAGTCTTCTCCAACACCACAGTTCAAAAGCATCAATTCTTCAGCGCTTAGCTTTCTTCACAGTCCAACTCTCAAACGTCCATACATAACCACTGGAAAAACCATAGCCTTGACTAGCCAGACCTTTTTTGGCACAGTAATGTCTCTGCTTTTGAATATGCTATCTAGGTTGGTCATAACTTTTCTTCCAAAGAGTAAGCATCTTTTAATTTCATGGCTGCAATCACCATCTGCAGTGATTTTGGAGCCAAAAAAAATAAAGTCTGATACTGTTTCCACTGTTTCCCCATCTATTTGCCATGAAGTGATAGAGAAATGCAAATTTAAATTATAGTGAGATGCCACTGCACATCTATTAGAATGGCCAAAATTAAAGTTACTGAGAATACAGAGCCCTGGCAAGGATACTGAGCAACTGGAACTTTCATACATTGCTGATGGAAATGCAAAATGACAGAGCCCCTCTGGAATATAATATAATATATAATAATATAAACAATACATACACACATATTCATGCTGTTGGTGATATATATCATACATGATATACACACATAAGTTTTTTGATATGTTCATATATTTATGTGTATATATATATACACACATACATAAATATATGAACATATAATATAAGTTTTTAGAAGTAGATAAATAATGTTAAAATGTCCAGGGAATTAATAAATCCTAGAAAATAGTCAAAAATTTTAAATAGAATAATGGCAGAGAGACTTGCCCTGCTTGATATCAGATGATTCTATTAAGCCAACAATGATTAAGTCAACATGGTATTGGGCTGGGAATAGACAAAAGGTCATTGACACAGAATAAAGAATCTAAATTTATGCCAACATATTTGAAAATTTAATGAGCCAAATATACTATTTTAACTCAGTGAAAAAGGAGATTTTTTTGTTTTCTAAATACCAATTTTATTAAAAACTTAAAGAGCAAAAAATAAGACACAATTCTACAAGAAAATATAGCTATTTACAGGCTTTATAATCTAGGTAGAAGAAAACCTTTTAATCAAGATTGGACATTAGAAAACTATAAAAAATAAAAACAAAATATCCATTTCACTCCATGTTTTCAAATGTATAGAAAAAGAGCAAAACACCTATTAAATAAACAATCCATGTGGAAAAACATATGCAATGAAGGAAATAGAGCATTTGTATCTATAATGTACTTACTGTCTTTCAAATTTCTAATATCAAAAACAACCCAATAGAAATATGGGTAAGATAGAGAGCATAGGCAATTCAGAGAAAACAATACCAATAAATTTATTAAAACAAACTCATGGCCCAGAAAATTCAAATTAAAATAACAAGGAGACATTAGACAGGCAAAAATGAAAAAGTCTGATAATGTGTATTGCTTCCTGGGATAAGTGCTTCCTGTGTGGCTGGTGAGAATATACATAAAATATTAAAGCCTTTGGGGAACACAACCTGGCAAATATCTATATTTAAATTAAGAGTCCTCATGTATTTCAACAACACCACCCCCCTCCTAGGGATCTATCCTATGCAAATGAAAGTACCATTATCTGAGTACCATTAACCACAGAAAATATGAGGAAATACAAGCAGGACTGTTTGCTGCAACACCATACTACCTAAAAGCAGGAAACACAGTGAACGCCCAGCCACAGAGGAACGACTGGAGTGCTTTGGCATATCCGTATCACAAAGCAGCCACTAAAAAGAAATATCTGGCAATTTACAAAGTAAAATCCAGAAAAGAATATGTAATATAATCACTCTAAAATAAAGAGAAATATTGGCCAAAAACTATGTATGTGCCATATTTATTAATGATTATATGAGCATATGAGTTAGTATGTTGTATCATGTATTTATCTATAATCACATAATCACACAAGAGGACATACATACAAGGTTGATAACTTGGGCTCTCAGAGGATGCAGGGGGTGAGATAAGTAAAATCATGGTAGATGAAGAATAGAGGGAGAGGGAAGCCAAGCCTAAAAGAAAAAATACAAAAAGCTGTAAGAAAAAAAAGAGAGACTCAAATGTATATGAAATGTCACATTTATGCATTTATGTAAAATATTATATGTATATAAGCAGTAAAAAAAAATTCAATTAAAATAAAAGAAGCAAGCAAGAAGAGGAATCGGATGCATTTAACACAGGGAACAACCAACCACATTACCAAACAGGGATATTGCTAAAGTTTCATATCAAGTTTTTTACTTGAAACTTGGATTCCATCTCCCTAAACATACATACACACATATTCCCATACAATTCTGTTTTACCCTATAATGTCCCTGGACCATATAGTAACATGAGCTCTGTAGAACCTATTAAACAGGAAATTCGAGTTCCTTCTAGGAAAGTCAGGGAAGCCTTGTCCAGTTGCAGCAGCAAGTGTGATCACAGGTAGGCCCATTCCATACGTTCCTGCCTCCAAGGAATCAGAAGTGAGAGCAAGGCCAGGTGTTTTGCAAACTCCAGGGAAAACCATTCACTTATATTCTACAGGAATGCTGACTTCTAGAGTTGTGCAGTAGTCCTGGCCATGACTTTTCCTCATTGCAATCTAATGATAGAAATTCTTGTGGCCAGAAGTAAGGATTCCCAGACAGATGATGGTGAAGGGACTGGGAGATGAGAAGTTTGATTTGGGATAAAGATCTAGAGCAGCAGAGTAAGACGAGATGGAGTAGGCGCAGGGAGAGAAAAGGCTAGACAAGCATGCACAAATCATGACACGACAGGTTTGATAAATCAAGAGCCATCTCTATACAGCTTTCGATGAGAATATGAAATGTAAATACCAGCATATAGCAATAGTCCATGCCTATGTCTGCACTTCCATCTTCCAACAAAACAAAAGAAGACTACACGTGGACATCACCAGATAGGCAGCAACAAAATCAGATTGGTTATGTTCTTTGCAGCCAAAGATGGAGAAGCTCTATACAGTCAACAAAGACAAGACCAGGAGCTGACTATGGCTCAGATCATGAACTCCTTACTGTCAAATTCAGACTTAAATTGAAGAAAGTGGGGAAAACCACTAGACCATTCAGGTATGACCAGAATCAAAATACCTTATGATTATACAACAGAAGTGAGAAAAAGATTTAAGGGACTAGATCTGATAGACAAAGTACCAGATAAACTGTGAATGGACCTTCATGACATTGTACAGGACACAGGAATCAAGACCAATCCCAAGAAAAAGAAATGCAAAAAGGCAAAATGGCTCTCTGAGGAGGCCTTACAAATAGCTGTGAAAGGAAGAGAGGGAAAAGGCAAAGGAGAAAAGGAAAGATATACCCATTTCAATGCAGAGTTCCAAAGAATAGCAAGGAGAGATAAGAAAGCATTCCTCAGCAATCAATGCAAAGAAATAGAGGAAAACAATAGAATGGGAAAGACTGGAGATCTCTCAGGAGAAGGCAATGGCGCCCCATTCCAGTACTCTTGCCCAGAAAATCCCATGGACAGAGGAGCCTGGTAGGCTGCAGTCCATGGTGTCGCGAAGAGTTGGACACGACTGAGTGACTTCACTTTCAATTTTCACTTTCATGCATTGGAAAAGTAAATGGCAACCCATTCCAGTGTTCTTGCCTGGAGAATCTCAGGGATGGCAGAGCCCGGTGGGCTACTATCTATGGGGTCACACAGAGCTGGATACAACTGAAGCAACTTAGCAACAGCAGCAGCAGCAGAGATCTCTTCAAGAAAATTGAAGATACCAAGGGAACATTTCATGCAAACATGGGCTCAATAAGGACAGAAATGATATGGACTTAACAGAAGCAGAAGGTATTAAGAAGAGATGGCAAGAATACACAGAAGAACTGTACAAAAAAGATTTTCATGACCCAGATAACCACAATGGTGTGATCACTCACCTAGAGCCAGACATCCTGAAATGTGAAGTCAAGTGGGCCTTAGGAAGCATCACTACGAACAAAGCTAGTGGAGGTGATGGAATTCCAGATGAGCCATTTCAAATCCTAAAAGATAATGCTGTGAAAGTGCTACACTCAATATGTCAGAAAATTTGGAAAACTCAGCAGTGGCCACAGGACTGGAAAAGGTCAGTTTTCATTCCAATCCCAAAGAAAGACAATGCCAAAGAATGCTCAAACTACTGCACAATTGCACTCATCTCACATGCTAGTAAAGTAATGCTCAAAATTCCCCAAGCCAGGCTTCAGCAATACGTGAACCATGAACTTCCAGATGTTCAAGCTGGTTTTAGAAAAGGCAGAGGAACCAGAGATCAAATTGCCAACATCCGCTGGATCATTGGAAAAGCAAGAGAGTTTCAGAAAAACATCTATGTCTGCTTCATTGACTATGCCAAAGCCTTTGACTGTGTGGATCACAAGAAACTGTGGAAAATTCCGAAATGATAGGAATACCAGACCACCTGACCTGCTTCTTGAGAAACCTGTATGCAGGTCAGGAACAACAGTTAGAACTGGACATGGAACAACAGACTGGTCCCAAATAGGAAAAGGAGTATGTCAAGGCTGTATATTGTCACCCTGCTTATCTAACTTATAAGCAGAGTAAATCATGAGAAATGCTGGGCTGGAGGAAGCACAAGCTGCGATCAAGATTGCCAGGAGAAATATCAATAATCTCAGATATGCAGATGACACCACCCTTATGGCAGAAAGTGAGGAACTAAAGAGCCTCTTGATGAAAGTGATAGAAGAGAGTGAAAAAGTTGGCTTAAAGCTCAACATTCAGAAAACGAAGATCATGGCATCTGGTCCCATCACTTCATGGCAATTAGATGGGGAAACAGTGGAAACAGTGTCAGACTTTATTTGGGGGGGCTCCAAAATCACTGCAGATGGTGACTGCAGCCATGAAATTACAAGACACTTACTCCTTGGAAGAAAAGTTATAACCAACCTAGATAGTATATTCAAAAGCAGAGACATTACTTTGCCGACTAAGGTCCGTCTAGTCAAGGGTATGGTTTTTCCTGTGGTCATGTATGGATGTGAGAGTTGGACTGTGAAGAAGGCTGAGCACTGAAGAATTGATGCTTTTGAACTGTGGTGTTGGAGAAGACTCTTGAGAGTCCCTTGGACTGCAAGGAATCCAACCAGTCCATTCTGAAGGAGATCAACCCTGAGATTTCTTTGGAAAGAATGATGCTAAGGCTGAAACTCCAGTACTTCGGCCACCTCATACGAAAAGTTGAATCATTGGAAAAGACCCTGATGCTGGGAAAGATTGAGGGCAGGAGGAGAAGGGAATGACAGAGGATGAGATGGCTGGATGGCATCACCGACTCGATGAATATGAGTTTGGGTAAACTCCAGGAGTTGGTGATGGACAGGGAGGACTGGCGTGCTGTAGTTCATGGGGTTGCAAAGAGTAGGACATGACTAAGCGACTGAACTGAACTGATGTCTTCACTTAAAATTTAATTCTCACATTAAAAATCCTAATCTTTAACCAGACAGGTAAATATTGAGGGTGTGAGAACAAGAAAAATTTTAAAACTGGCTGTCACTATTTAGTCTCTATCATGACCTAGGTTATAGTTTTAGGAGTCATCTTTGAAGTCACTTTTATATTTTAGTAACTTATTGGAAGCTTCAGGCATTTGATCAGATCCAAATATGTTCCTCTTGCAAATCTAACCATAATCTATAATTACAGCTTACCACAAGCCACCCAATTCTCCACTGTTTATTCAATTGTGTTGTAAAAGCAGAAGGCAATGTCTGTGGTCTGATATCAACCCTCATTCCCAATGTCTGAAAGCCCCCAAACATAGTTGGGAGCCAGCACCACACCAGAACGTTTTTTAACATATACTGTTTGCCTCATCCTTCTCTTCCTTCTCTAACGTGAACTCTTTCACACAGACACAGTGTTATATAGCCCTTGACTTACAGGGCTTTCAAGAGTATTCATGTTCAACATAGTTTCCACGGTGATTTCTTTCATGGAATATAATTGCTAAGCTCTGTCTAAGCCCAGCTGACCCACATGACAAGCCTAGACTCCCATCAGTGCAGAACATCCTGGGGCCTAAGCAGGCGGTCATGTCACCTTCAGTGAAACTGAGACCCTCAGGCTGAGCTCTTCTCGTATCAAGGGGCTTAAAGGAAGGCTCATGATTCTATGTTGACAGTAAGGTTTGCACATCAGCCAACAGTCTGACCTAAAGAAGGAGAACTCGAGTATGAGCCAAAGGTTATTTACAGCCTTCTAGCACTCCAAAGGCAGCCTGGCAAGGACTGCGGGAGAGTAACAGACATTTTCACTTGTTTCTGATTCTGTCCAACCAGCAGATGAGTCACATAGCTGCAGCCAGAATTACCTGATTATATTTCCCCCTTGCCACAAGTTAATCAGGACAGTGACAACAGAAGAGGCCAAGAGAGGGAATGATTCAAATCTCCAGTTGCCAAGGGGAGTGTGCTAAGGGACATAATGAGCGAGAAGAGTCGGTGGTTGGATCAGCCCCTCCTCAGTCAGTAGAGAAAAACAAGTGGTTTGTAGTTATAACTCCCTTTCTTTGAGCTAGCTAGGATGGTCTGGTTCCACAGTTAAGAAAATTTTGGCTAACTTCCATCTAAAAAAGAAACTCTATCAGCACAACCAATGGATTTGGCTGTCAAAATGGAAATGTCTTGGCTGGTATGTTGGTTGAAAGTTTATTATTATGGCTTCAGAGGAGGCAGAAATGAACAAAGTTCACAAATGTTCTCCTAATATACACTGTCAGAGATCATCAGTTTTAATTCCTCTAAGAAACTTCTTTCACCCCAGGTTCTACCTATTCCTCACGAAGCGATTCTTATGAAGTCTTCTTAAAAGACTGCTTATTTTGGAAATTGTCATTGTCTGATTTAAGCTGATTATTTATAGAGACTATATACTTTAAATTTTGAAAAGTAGTGGCAGCAATTAGCCCCCACCCAGAAAACAATTAAAAGTCAAAAATACCCTGATCCCCAGAGAAACACAAGTTACACACTGCAAGCAACTGTAATACTCTCTTACTTGGGAAATTATCAAGTGTTGCTTCATAAATGTATTTAAGAACCACAAGGGTTTTTCAGTTGGTCAGGACATTTTCCTATTTAAACATTGATTTAGAAATCTTGCCAAGTAAACCAGGAAATCAAGAGAGCAAAATTATGCAGCCCATAAAGAAAGCAGCTGCATTTCTCCAACCCTAGTAATTAACCAGTCATTTATTTAAACAAAAATGAAGAGGGGGGGAGGTGGAGGAAGCAAATCTGGCAGCACTAATCTCATTTCATTACCCCGGCAAGCCAAAATATCAGTCATCAAACACATTTGATAGAAAACATTTGTCCATTGTGTTGGTGTTCTTAAAAAGTAAAACCTACAATATAGTATAGGAATTTAATATCAAATTACATTTGAAGGGCCATTTCAGTAATTAAGTGAGAAAATAATATCAAGCAGACGCCTTTCAGCTTAAAAGCATGCCCCAGGCAAAATTCCCCATCACTGAGAAAGATCAAAACTGTCAAAAGATTTGGGAAGTGCACACATACACACATACAAAGGCCAAGGCAGAGAATGTGCTTCTTCAACCGTGAAATACAATATATAAGAAGATACACGTTACAAGACACAGATAAAGGGAGCAGGTTGTCTTCATCAAATTTAGCATACAATAAGAAAATTGAGATAGAGAGACATCTCTGCCTAAAGATTTATTGTATGACTTTCATGCTGCTTTGAGTACTGGCCTCATGCTTAAGATTTCAAAATACATAGATGAAATCTCTTGTGGATATTTACATAGACTCCTGTTTAAGCCCAAGTGGGAACTAGCTAAAAACTGGGCAGAAAGTATAATTGGCATCATCATACCTCAGTTGATGCTATCCCTTCATCTAAATTTTTGCAAATGACAGAGAAATGTACACAAGTATCAGGTTTGATTCTTCAATAAACTTTTGGAACATATGTGAGCAGAAGAGATAATTTCTTAAATTATTGCTATGTAGGTAGCTACCTATTCATCCAAAATCTACATAGGCAGGATATTTAAGACTTGAAGAGGAAGTTGAAGATTAAATACAAAACTAAAATGATCCTGAAAAATGTTACACAGATCCTTCTGGATTCGTTGTTCATCTCTTTTGGTTTCAGAGAAAGGCTGCTAAGTTGCTTCAGTCATGTCCGACTCTGTGCAACCCCATAGACGGCAGCTCACCAGGCTCCCCCATCCTTGGGATTCTCCAGGCAAGAACACTGGAGTGGTTTGCCATTTCCTTCTCCATCAGAGAAAGGCTACAACTAATTAACTTTCATTTTAGAGACTTCTAAAGAAATGCAAAAAGGCCACCAATTCAGAAATACTGACTGATCCCTATATTAGTTTGGTAGCAAAATCATAACAAAGTGAGACAAATTGGGAGGCTTAAACAACAGAAATTTGTTTAAGCCTTCTCATAAACAAAGCTTCATTTTGGAGCTTTTGTTCTGAGGTCAAAATCTCCGAAGTGAAGATGTCAACAGGATAGCCTTTTTCTGAGAGCCTCTCTTGACATATATAGATGGCTGTCTTCCAGTGTCCCTACATGACGGTTCCTCTGTGTGTACCTGTGTCTACTATCCTCTTCTTATAAAGAAACCAGTCATATTGGATTAAGGGTTACCCATATGATATTAATTAACTCTTTAAAAGTCCTGTCACCAAATACTCAGTCACATTTTGAGCTACTGGGGGTCAGCACTTCAACACATGAATTTAAAAGGACACAATGTATCCCATACAATTCTCTTACTGAAAACAATCAAAAAAATGCAGAAGGAAATTTTTTTGTAAAATGTTATCTATTAATGATCTGGGAAGTAAGAAATATTCGAGTCAAAAGCTAAATGAAGAACAATCTAGAGCTATAAGCCTATCACTGAAACTGGCTTCTACTGAGTTCATTTGCCTAATACAGGTGATTTTGACCTTTGGTTCTCCAGGTCTTCAGGTCACTGGGAATAGAAGATGTCTAAGGGCTAAGGTAAGGAGTTTGATGGGAATTGTTAACTTCCTAGCACTTCTAAAACTGAAAACCAATAAAGAAACCTAAAATCAATTCCCAAGGGACTACAAGAAAAAAGCCTGTACCAACCAGAATTGAATAAACACCTCCCATAACAGCTTGCTATCATAAAATGTTCAGTATTTTTAAATACACAAAAAGAAGGATTAAAATATGATTAAGAAGCTGTTTTAAACTACCAAGATTTAAAGAAACAAAAATAACCTCTCCAAATGAAAAATATAATTATTAAAATTAAAAATACAAAAGATAAATTTAATAGAAGATCAGATGAACTAAAGAGAGAATTACAAAACTGGAAAATATTTATCAAAAATGTTATCAGAATGCAATGCAGAAATAAAGAAACAAAATATAAAAAAATATTTAAGAGATGGAGAATAAAATTATACTTTATAATGCATATCTAACTGGCATTTTGGCATCCAGATAGAGAGGGAAGTAAGAGCAGGGCTGAGGCAATACTTGAATGATAAGAATATTCCAAAACTGACCAACAAAATAACATTAATTACAGATTTTAAAAGTCCAATAAAACCCAAACAAGGAAAATAAAAATAAATCTACACCAAACCTCATTGTAGTAAATTTGTAGAATACTACCACCACAAAGCCAAAAACAAATAAGCAAAAAATATACCATCTTAAGTATATTGACAGAAAAGTGTATTGACATACACTTTTAAGTATGATGACAGGAAAAAGAAATATTTTCTTCAAAGGAATGACCACCTGATGAAGGTTGATTTCTCAACAGCAACACTGAAGCGAAGAGATAAATGGGAAAATATCTCCAAGGTATTGAAAGAAAATAATTGTCACCTAGAATTTTATAGTATCAGAAATGGAAACTGTGACTCATTTTAACACAACACAGGAACACTTACCTGGCCTGGACATGGACTGGATTGAGAGATTGAACGCCTTATAAGAATCAAGTTGAAATATAGACTTTTTGAGACAAATAAAAACAGTTATCCAAAAGCATGTGCTCTTTTAAAAAAATTCTATCAGATATTCAAGTGGAAGGAAAGGTATTACAAGTTGAGAGTATGAGATGGTAGAAGGAATGAAGAGCATGGAAGGCAAAAACAAACAAACAAAAATAGAAAGAGCCAAATACATGGATAAATTCTGATCAAATGCTGACTACTTAGGGATTCCCTTGTAGCTCAGCTGGTAAAGAATCTGCCTGCAATGGAGGAGACCCTGGTTCAAGTCCTGAGTCGGGAAGATCTGCTGGAGAAGCACTACCCACTAAAGTATTCTTGGGCTTCCCTAGGGGCTTAGCTGGTAAAGAATATGCCTGCAGTGCGGGAGACCTGAGTTCGATCCCTGGGTTGGGAAGATCTCCTGGAGAAGGGAAAGGTTACCCACTCCAGTTTTTGGCCTGGAGAACTCCATGGAATATAGTAGCAAAGAGTCAGAAATGACTGAGCGACTTTCACTTCGCTTAATACAATAATAATAGTAATGTGAGTCAGAAAATGAAAAGTTTCTTTCTTTTTCACTTTCAATAAACTAAGCATAGACATGCCCACTACTCCTGCTTTGTCCCTGCAAATGAACAGCACAGAGATGATGGAAAAACAAAAGAAACCTGAATCCAATTTAGTGACTATTTAGTCTGTATTTAGTGACTTGTATGGTGTAGACCTCTCACTACAGGCTGGTATGAGAGAAAAAGTGACGTCCAATGTCTTTAAAAGGTCAGTTTTCATTCCAATTCCAAAGAAAGGCAATGCCAAAGAATGCTCAAACTACCGCACAATTGCACTCATCTCACATGCTAGTAAAATAATGCTGTAAATTCTCCAAGCCAGGCTTTAGCAATACGTGAACCGTGAACTTCCTGATGTTCAAGCTGGTTTAGAAAAGGCAGAGGAACCAGAGATCAAATTGCCAACATCCGCTGGATCATGGAAAAAGCAACAGAGTTCCAGAAACACATCTATTTCTGCTTTATTGACTATGCCAAAGCCTTTGACTGTGTGGATCACAAGAAACTGTGGAAAACTCTGAAAGAGATGGAAATATCAGACCATCTGACCTGCCTCGTGAGAAACCTATATGCAGGTCAGGAAGAAACATTTAGAACTGGACATGGAACAACAGACTGGTTCCACATAGGAAAAGGAGTACATCAAGGCTGTATATTGTCACCCTGCTTTTATTTAACTTATATGCAGAGTACATCATGAGAAACGCTGGACTGGAAGAAACACAAGCTGCAATCAAGATTGCCAGGAGAAATATCAATAACCTCAGATATGCAGATGACACCACCCTTATGGCAGAAAGTGAAGAGGAACTAAAAAGCCTCTTGATGAAAGTGAAAGAGGAGAGTGAAAAAGTTGGCTTAAAGCTCAACATTCAGAAAATGAGGATCATGGCATCCGGTCCCATCATTTCATGGGAAATAGATGGGGAAACAGTGGAAACTGTCAGACTTTATTTTGGGGGGCTCCAAAATCACTGCAGATGGTGACTGCAGCCGTGAAATTAAAAGACACTTACTCCTTGGAAGAAAAGTTATGAACAACCTAGACAGCATATTCAAAAGCAGAGACATTACTGTGCCAAAAAAAGATCTGTCTAGTCAAGGCTATGGTTTTTCCTGTGGTCATGTACGGATGTGAGAATTGGACTGTGAAGAAGGCTGAGCACTGAAGAATTGATGCTTTAGAACTGTGGTGTTGCAGAAGACTCTTGAGAGTCCCTTGGACTGCAAGGAGATCCAACCAGTCCATTCTGAAGGAGATCAGTCCTAGGATTTCTTTGGAAGGAATGATGTTAAAGCTGAAACTCCAATACTTTGGCCACCTCATGCAAAGAGTTGACTCATTGGAAAAGACTGCGATGCTGGGAGGGATTGGGGGCAGGAGGAGAAGGGGACGACAGAGGATGGGATGTCTGGATGGCATCACTGACTCGATGGACATGAGTCTGAGTGAACTCCGGGAGTTGGTGATGGACAGGGAGCCCTGGCATGCTGCGATTCATGGGGTTGCAAAGAGTCGGACACGACTGAGCGACTGTACTGTACTGTACCCAATTCTAAATTTAATGCTTATGTTCTAATCATTTAATTTTGTTCACCCATTACTGACATATAATACTGCTTATTAATATTTTCTTCTTCCTTCATACTTTATGGTAAGAACACTTAACATGAGAGGTATCTTCTTTAAGTGCACAACACAGTATTGTTAATTATAGGCACACTGTTATAAAATGCTTCTCTAGAATTTATTACAAAACTGAAACTTTAAACACATTGAATGGCAACTCTCCATCTCCCCTTCCCCACCGCCTCTGGTAACAACCTCTCTATTTTCTGCTGTGATCAATCTGACTACTTTAGCTATAACTTATAAAAACAAAATCATGCAGCATCTGTCCTTCAGCGACTGACATTTCATTTAGCATAATGCCCTCCATGTTTAGTCATGTTGTAGCATTATGCAGAATTTCCTTCTCTTTAAGGCTGAATGATATTCCATTGCATGTAGGTACCACAATATATTGTAAAATATTTTATAGAAGCCAGAAAATGTATATACCTAGTAGCATAAACTGATTTTTAAAAGATAAATAGAAGGTCTACAAAATGAGATAAACAAATATTTTACCATGAAGAAAAATTTTATGTAATTCTCTCAAGCATGCAATAAATATTAATAAATAAATAAGAATTTAGATAGTTTTATCTAATCAATAATTTTTAACTAATGGACATATTTAGAACATTATCATCAAAAAATTGTGCGACACACATACTGTTCAAGTGTATGTAGAAAATGAATATTTTAGCACTTCTGGTTAAAATTGTTAATTTTAAATTTTCCTTTTATTTCTTTCCTTTACCTTGTCAGTGTTTATATATTTTGAAATTATGTATTGCTATGTTT
>SJYC01038765.1:0-12498 GCA_006408675.1 Madoqua kirkii
GTTTAGCATTTTTATACTATACACATGTCCATTCCATAAAATATTCATCCCCTGAAAATAAACTGTCTCAAATGGGCTAATAGTCACTTCAAGTCAGCTGAATCTTTAAGTGAATTAAGTAAGATTGAACTGAGTTTCTGCTATTCTTCTTGATCCTCAACAAACTCCTCATGACCACTTCATGATTATTGTTTATCTGTGCTGTATCTTATTTTTCCCCTTCTCTCAATCCTCATCCTCTGCCACAATAATGTAACAGCTATAGAATTTATACCACTTGCACTGGTATCCAACTCTGACTCTAGCATCTTGATGGAACCATCAAGATGGTTCAATTAGTCTCTAACCATCAATTAGCCTCTCATTCGTATATCCATTTCAGCTGCAGTGTCCCTTTCACAAGAGGTTCAAGACTTCCAGTTGGCTTAGAGTCAGGGCTTAAACTTAGAATCAGGGCTTAAACTGGCAAGCCTCCATCAATTAACAAAAGGGAAATAAGGTTTTATTATTTACCTCATTACTTTTCTTAATCTAAAGATTATGTTAATTATGCTTAAAACACATATTAAAACATTGAACCTCATATTTAAATTTTTTAAGAAATGTCAGTTTTTATTCCAATCCCAAAGAAAGGCAATGCCAAAGAATGCTCAAACTACCACACAATTGCACTCATCTCACACACTAGTAAAGCAATGCTCAAAATTCTCCAAGACAGGCCTAAGCAATATGTGAACTGTGAACTTCCAGATGTTCAAGCTGGGTGTCGAAAAGGCAGAGGAACCAGAGATCAAATTGCCAACATCCACTGGATCATGGAAAAAGCAAGAGAGTTCCAGAAAAATATCTATTTCTGCTTTATTGACTATGCCAAAGCCTCTGACTGTGTGGATCACAAGAAACTGGAAAACTCTGAGAGAGTTGGGAATACCAGACTACCTGACCTGCCTCTTGGGAAACCTATATGCAGGTCAGGAAGCAACATTTAGAACTGGACATGGAGCAACAGACTGGTTCCAAATAGGAAAAGGAGTACGTCAAGGCTGTATATTGTCACCCTGCTTATTTAACTTATATGCAGAGAACATCATAAGAAATGCTGGGCTGGAAGAAACACAAGCTGGAATCAAGATTGCGAAGAGAAATATCAATAACCTCAGATATGAGGATGACACCACCCTTATGGCAGAAAGTGAAGAGGAACTAAAAAGTCTCTTGATGAAAGTGAAAGAGGAGAATGAAAAAGTTGGCTTAAAACTCAACATTCAGAAAATGAAGATCATGGCACCTGGTCCCATCACTTCATGGGAAATAGATGGGGAAACAGTGTCAGACTTTTTTTTTTTTTGGCTCCAAAATTATTGTAGACGGTGACTGCAGCCATGAAATTAAAAGACACTTACTCCTTGGAAGAAAAGTTATAACCAACCTAGACAGCATATTGAAAAGCAGAGACATTACTGTGCCAAAAAAGGTCCATCTAGTCAAGGTTATGGTTTTTCCTGTGGTCATGTATGGATGTGAGAGTTGGACTGTGAAGAAAGCTGAGCACTGAAGAATTGATGCTTTTGAACTGTGGTGTTGGAGAAGACTCTTGAGAGTCCCTTGGACTGCAAGGAGATCCAACCAGCCCATTCTAAAGGAGATCAGCCTTGGGTGTTCCTTGGAAGGAATGATGCTAAAGCTGAAATTCCAGTACTATGGCCACCTCATGCAAAGACTCATTGGAAAAGACTCTGATGCTGGGAGGGATTGGGGGCAGGAGGAGAAGGGGACAACAGAGGATGAGATGGCTAGATGGCATCGCCAACTTGATGGATATAAGTTTGAGTGAACTCCGGGAGATGGGAAAGGACAGAGAGGCCTAGTGTGCTGCGATTCATGGGGTTGCAAAGAGTCAGACACGACTGAGAGACTAAACGAACTGAACTGAAAGGTCAAAATGTTATTACAGAGCTATGTATATAACTGGTATGGATATAAAATGATATATGAGAAGATATCTTGGAGATTTTTGAGAAACTGGCATGACAAGTACATGCCATACCTCATTGTCTTGTCAAAGTTCTCACACTTGCTTCTATGGTCAGACTTCAACTACTGAGACAGACTAGCTAAGATATCGGAAAAGGCAATGGCATCCCACTCCAGTACTCTTGCCTGGAAGATCCCATGGACAGAGGAGCCTGGTAGGCTGCAGTCCATGGGGTCGCGAAGAGTCAAACATGATTGAGCGACTTCTCTTTCATTTTTCACTTTCCACTTTCATGCATTGGAGAAGGAAATGGCAACCCACTCCAATGTTCTTGCCTGGAGAATCCCAGGGACAGTGGAGCCTGGTGGGCCACCGTCTCTGGTATCACACAGAGTTGGACACAACTGAAGTGACTTAGCAGCAGCAGCAGCAGCAGCTAAGATATCAAACTCTAATAATAATTTATCCATCTATGATATCCATGATAACTGGGATTGGTTTAAGTTTAAAGGTGAGTCACATAAGAAATATAGATATGCTAATGAGATTTCAGAGAGATTCACTGATTAAAAAGAAGGAAGTCATAGAGCATTGACATTCACCAAGTATTAACGAATTGTTATAACACAGCTACAGAATCATCTAGTTCTACAGGCGTAATTCCTTCTACAACCATAGGAAGACTTTTTTTCCTTTGACAAATTCATTCAAGCTGAGAAACTGTTTGAATTAATAGAGAATGTATTCCTCCTCCAGATCATGACTAAATATGAAATGGGAAGAGAGGAACAAATTGTACATGTTGAATTTCTTATTGACTTGGTTAAAAGTTTTATAAATTTTAAAATTTATGTTAACATTTTAACTAGCATGATTAAACACTTAAAAATACATGTTCCTGTTTTAAGATAATTTTATTTTTTATTAAATATATTTAAAAATAATTTATATGTTAATTATACTACTTTCATTTCTTCTCAGGAAGAATTAACTTGCTGTCCCATCACAATCATTTAGAAACACAGATAAAATATTTGAACTACTGTTTTCAGGCATAACAACAGACAACAAAGGAAACTGATTCCTCAGTGAAGGGAAACAAGCTAAACAGTCTCCAAGACTATCCCTGGCTTACTGCCTGGAGGAATTCTCCAGGCTGCAGTGCCCAGATGGGCAATTCAGAGCCCAGCAAGTCTCCTTGAGTTAGAAAACACAGATTAGAGTTCAGGGAATTTTCAAGACAGAATACTAAATAAGAAGCTACACAGACAAAGAGCTCTGGAGAAGAGCTCTGGAGACATGCTGAGAGGTCCCTTCTAGTCTTTGCCTGAATACTGATCCATGCAAGTGTTGGGCAAAACTTCATGAGGCCTCAGGAAGAACCACTAGAAATTAGTAGGCTCAGCAGCTCCCACAGCTAAAACAAGGTGGAGAATAGCTGGCATCTCACTAGCCAGACAAATAGTGAATTAAAAAGTAGAGACATCACTTTACTGACAAAGATCCATGTAGTCAAAGCTATAGATATGAGGGTTGAACCATAAAGAAGGCTGAGTGCCAAAGGACTGATGCTTTTGAGCTGTGGTGCTGGAAAAGATTCTTGAGAGTCCCTTGGACTGCAAGGAGATTCAAACAGTGAATCCTAAAGGAAACCAATCCCAAATGTTCATTGAAAGGACTGCTGCTGAAGCTGAAGCTCCAATACTTTGGCTACTTGATGCAAAGAACCAACTCACTGGGAAGACCCTGATGCTGGGAAAGACTGAAGGCCAAAGGAGAAGGGAGTGGCAGAGGATAAGGTGGTAAGATAGTACCGCAAATTCAATGGACATGAATTTGAGAAAACTCTGGGAGAGAATGGAGGACAGAGGAGCCTGGCATGCTACAGTCCATGAGGTTGCAAAAAGTCAGACGCAACTTAGTGACTAAACAACAACACCAGTCAGAAAAGAGAGACTTCATTGTATGTGAGGCCTAAGGTAGAGTCCTGAGGAAGTTCCCTTGGGGTTATTGTCCTTTGAGTAAAGACTACCCTGGGGACTTCCTTGGTGGTCCAGTTGTTAAGAATCTGCCTTGTAATGCAGGGGGCATGTGTTCGATTCCTGGTGGGGAAACTGAGATCCCACATGTCTCAGAGCAACTAAACTCACATGTGAAAACTGCTGAGCCTGAGCTCTCTGGAGCCAATGCCACAGCCAGAGAGTTGATAAACCACAACGAAAGATCCTGTATGATGCAACTAAGACCCGATGCAACCAAATAAATAATTTTTTTTTTTTTTAAACTGCTGCTTACTCACTTCAGTCGTGTCTGACTCTGTGCGACCCCAGAGACAGCAGCCCACCAGGCTCCCCAGTCCCTGGGATTCTCCAGGCAAGAACACTGGAGTGGGTTGTCATTTCCTTCTCTGATGCATGAAAGTGAAAAGTGAAAGTGGAGTCACTCAGTCGTGTCCGACCCTCAGTGACTCCATGGACTGCAGCCTTCCAGGCTCCTCCATCCATGGGATTTTCCAGCAAGAGTACTGGAGTGGGGTGCCATTGCCTTCTGTAGCTATTATAAGTGATGGACAGGGAAGCCTGGTATGCTGCAATCCATTGGGTTGCAAAGAGTCAGACACGACTGAGCGACTAAACTGAACTATTATAAAGCTTAAAAAGAAAACTTCAAAAAGACAGAACTGATTCCCAGTTATATGCAGTCATATACCAGAACAAATTCCAACACTCTTGAAAGATATTCAACAGGATTACCCATTCAACAAGGTAAATGTCGCTAATGGCCATCATCCAGTAAAAAATTACTAGGATTATTGAAGTCCTTTCATACAGTAATGTGAGGCAATAGAAATGGAGCCCCCACTCACCCCTGCCTGCACTAAGAGATGTTAATCAATCATAAAATAACTTTTTAAAAATAACTAAGCTTATTTAGAAAGCATGAAAATACAACCTTTATTCAGGAGAAAAGTCAATCAACAGAAATAGACCCAGGAATGATAGAAATAATGCAATCAGCAGATAAAGCCCTTGGAACTGATTTTTTTTAAATCTTATAAACAAGTGCAAAGATGTCAAAATATGGGAGGGAAAAACAATGAAATACCAGTTATTTGGAGTTTTTTTATTATTGTGATTACAGTAATACTTACCAAAAATGTCCAGGATAGCCTTGTAAATTAGATATCATTATTCAATCTACTCACATTCTCTTACAAAAACATCTCTTTGATTCCCCATTACCTTCAAAATAAAACCCAAATTATAGGCCATTGTGTCTGAAAGAATGCTCTAGATCAGGAGTCATCAACCTTTTCTATTAAGGACCAGAGAGTAGTGATTTTGGCTTTGCAAACCACATAATATCTATTGTAACAACTCAACTCTGTTCTCACAGTGTGAAGATAAGCATAAACAATATGTAAACAGATGGGTATGGCTAGATTTGACCATCCGGGTGCCATTTATTGGCCCATGTTCAAGAGTGTCCAATACAAAAGCTACTAGCCACACATGCTCTTTCAATTGAAATTCAAATTACTTAAAATTAAACTAAGCAAAATTAAAACTTCATTTCCTTAACTGACATATGGCAAATGTGGACAGAACAGATTTAGAACATTTTCATCATCACAGAGAGTTCTATTGGACAAAGCTACTCTAGAAACTCCATGCATAAGAATTATTTGGTGTGCATTGTAAAGGCAAATTTCACCTCTCTATACATGCTGAACTACACTCTTTCTGTCCCTGAAGGTATAATCCATATTTCTGCAGAATTAATCATTGTGATTGTTACATGACTAAGTTGTGTCTGACTCTTTGCAACCCCATGGACTGTAGCACACCAGAGTTCCCTGTCCTTCACTATCTCCCAGAGTTTGTTTAAATTCATGTCCATTGAGTTGGTGATGCTATCTCACCATCTCATCCTCTGCCGCACTCTTCTCCTTTTACCTGCAATCTTTCCCAGCACCATAGTCTTTTCCAGTGAGTCATTGCATGGTCAAAGGATTAGAGCTTCAGCGTCAGTCTTTCCAAAGAATATTCGGGATTAATTTCCTTTTAGATTGATGGTTTGATTTCCTTGCTATCCAAGGGATTCTCAAGACTCTTTTCAGCACAATTCGAAGGCATCAATTTTTTGGCACTCAGCCTTCTTTATGGTCCAACTTTCACACCCATAACTACTGGAAAAACAATAGCATTGATTATACAGACCTTTGTCAGCAAAGTGATCTTTGTTTTTTAATATGCTGTCTAGGTTTGTCATAGTTTTCCTTCCAAGGAGTAAGCATCTTTTAATTTCATAGCAGCAGTCACTGTCCACAGTGATGGGTCATATGTACTCAGTATGGAGAACTTCCATATGAAAGGATGAAGTCCTCAACATAATCTCACTACAGGCTTAAAGTTTTAATTCTAACTAATTTTATGCCTTTTGATTATTCCTCTTGTATTCTGGCTTATTATTTTTACCAAATCAGCTATGTCACACATTACAACTGAACCACATGAATTAGCATGAATTATTACATAATGAGACAAATAGAAGAAAGACTTATTACTCCGAAGAAACCTGATCAATGACCTCTTACAAAATGCATGTAAAATTCTCTTCTAAGTTAAACTAACAGAAAAAAATTTGTCTCAATTTGAACAAATATCATAGACTCTGCTTTCACCACTTAAGCTCGCTCCTTCTTTGGGTGTGTCCTTTAGTAAGTGAACAAATAATCCTAATCAGTATAAATTTGAAAGCTATGTGTGTTAGTCACTCAGTCGTGTCTGACTCTTTGCAACCCCACAGATCATAGCCTGGCAGGCTCCTCTGTCCATGGGTTTCTCTAAGCAAGAATACTGGAGTGGTTTGCCATTCCTTCTCCAGAGGATCTTCCCGACCCAGGTATTGAACCCTGGTCTCCTGCATTGCAGGCAGATTCTTTACCATCTGAGCTACAGGGAAGTCCTTAATTTGAAAGGTAGTATGTGCAGAGTGTGGGATCTGCAGCTGGACTGCTTGGTTTGGATCCCAGCTCTACCACTTACCCTATGTGGACTTGAGCAAGTAACTCAACCTCTCTGTGCCTTGATTTTCTCATTTATCAACAGTAAAAACTGTTGAAACTACTACATCCTATGAAGATGGTATGTTAATATATGTAAGAAACTTAGAACAGTTTCTGATGTATAAAAAGTGTCTTATGAGTTAGCTACTACCATTTTCATTGTATTGGCATTAAGGTAAATTTTATAACACCAATAACATCAATTACCAAATGTTCATATTACAAACTGAACACACAGGACTCATCATAAACTGGACTCTTTTAGCCTATATGCACATCATGGATAGTAGAAGTAACACTATTGTGAGAGTTCCCCATACAGGAAATACGTATCAACACAAATGTAAGCGAATGTTGAAGCCTAAAAATATTACCAAAAATAGGTATCTCTTTTATGCTTGCATTAAAGCCACTTCCTACTTTTATCATGCTTCTTCTTATTTTTTATTTTTAACAACTTGAAAATACTCTGATGGAATTTTATTAAATTTTATTGAATCCACATGTATGCATTTGTGTGTCCACATTATTTTTGAACAGAAACTAAAGCAAAAGAAAAAGTGTGACATCTTACAAGTAAACTGGGGATGTTTATCCTTTCCACATGTTATCAGTTCTCTGTTGCCATGATAACACTACATAACAAAACCCCACAAAACCTCAGGGGTATACAAAAATAAATATTTATTTTTACTCATCACCCTTTTAATTGTCTTGATATTATGCTGTACTGGGTAGAGCACAGCTACTGGTCAGGAGTCAACTTTGGATTTCATAGGCAGCTTTGTGAACTTGATTGGGCTCTACCACATGTCTGGGGCCTCAATAGGACAACTGAGAATATTCAACTTTATCCTATGTGTCTATGATCAGTCAGGCTACCCAGGCACTTATCTATGATGGAGGCAGAAAAGCAAGAGACAGCAAGCTTAATCTCGAAAACGTCTGTATTTTCTGTTATAGCATCCCATTTTAGCCAAGCCCGGAGTCAGTGTAGGAGGAACTACAAAGATATAGGACAAGCAGCATGATAGAGGGACGCCGTTAACGGGGCCGTGCAGTCCTCTACCACACTTTCCATAAATCTTAGCACTTCCTTTTCTTGGACTAAACTCATTTTCATTGTTTCATAATCACTAGAGTTTTTAATTTGACAAATGTTTCTCTCTTGAAATGCAGTACCCTTGTATCATTGAGCTGCCTGTGTCTATTTTTAAATAATTTAAATTCTAGTGTCTGCTATTAATAGTAACTGAGAGATTTCTGTTTTCCTACATTCTCTCTCAATTCTACATGAAGCAGATTAACCTCTAATTAAACATGCCACTTTCCAAATCTTAAATTGTCTTTACCCAAGAAAACCTGAGAGTATCATTGACAATCCAAAATAATCAAAGATTATATGATTTTTCAGTAATTGTCCAAGTAATTAAAAGTCAATTTGGCATTTTCCTAGGGTCTAAAAGTATTTTCTAATATAATAGTGAGTTTATCTGCCACCTTCATCTTTAAAACTATACTGTAACATCTCCTTAGTTTATAAATCCTTACAATGAAACAAGAATACTCCATTTTTATTAGCTATTCCTAGTGGATTATATGGGCTTCCCAGGTGGTGCAGTGGTAAAGAATCTGCTTGCCAATGCAGAAGATGCAAGTGACACGGATTTGATCCCAAGGTCAGCAAGATTCCGTGGAGAAGGAAATGGCAACCCACTCCTATATTCTCGTCTGGAAAATCCCATAAACAGAGGAAGCCTGGCAGTCTACAGTCCATGAGGTTGCAAGCTGTAGTCATGACTGGGTGACTAAACACACACATATATGATTATACATAAAGCATTTGAGACATGCTTTTGGCATAGATAGAAAAAAACTTCAAAGTTCCCTTTTTTTTTTTTTTCAATGAAAGAGATGGGAATACCAGACCACTTGACTGCCTCTTGAGAAATCTGTATGCAGGTCAGGAAGCAACCGTTAGAACTGGACATGGAACAGACTCGTTCCAAATAAAAAAAGGAGTATGTCAAGGCTGTATATTGTCACCCTGCTTATTTAACTTATATGCAGAGTACATCATGAGAAACGCTGGACTGGAGGAAGCACAGGCTGGAATCAAGATTGCCAGGAGAAATGTCAATAACCTCAGATATGAAGATGACACTATCTTTATGGCAGAAAGTGAAGAGGAACTAAAAAGCCTCTTGATGAAAGTGAAAGAGGAGAGTGAAAAAGCTTAAAGCTCAACATTCAGAAAACGAAGATCATGGCATCTGGTCCCATCACTTCATGGGAAATAGATGGGGAAACAGTGGAAACAGTGTCAGACTTTATTTTGGGGGAGCTCCAAAATCACTGCAGATGGTGACTGCAGCCATGAAATTAGAAGACGCTTACTCCTTGGAAGAAAAGTTATGACCAACCTAGATAGTATGTTCAAAAGCAGAGACATTACTTTGCTGACTAAGGTCCATCTAGTCAAGGCTATGGCTTTTCCTCTGGTCATGTATGGATGTGAGAGTTGGACTGTGAAGAAGGCTGAGTGCCGAAGAATTGATGCTTTTGAACTGTGGTGTTGGAGAAGACTCTTGAGAGTCCCTTGGACTGCAAGGAGATCCAACCAGTCCATTCTGAAGGAGATCAGTCCTAGGATTTCTTTGGAAGGAATAATGTTAAGGCTGAAACTCCAGTGCTTTGGCCACCTCATGCGAAGAGTTGACTCATTGGAAAAGACTGTGATGCTGGGAGGGATTGGGGGCAGGAGGGGAAGGGGACGACCAAGGATGGGATGGCTGGATGGCATCACGAACTCGATGGATGTGAGTTTGAGTGAATTCCGAGAGAGGGTGATGAACAGGGAGGCCTGGCGTGCTGATTCATGGGGTCGCAAAGAGTCGGACATGACTGAGCGACTGAACTGAACTGAACTGAAGCAAATATCCATCAAGTATTCATAAATACTATATTAGAGACTCTAAACACAAAAATTCATCTAAGGCAAATCACTGTTTTGTTTTCTGCATTCAAAGACTCTGAGTCTAAATGATGAATTGAGTAGAGAAAAGAGAATAATAGAAGCGGTATTTATCATAATATTTTCAAATCTTTAATTATCATCACAGGACAATTTTCTTATCTTGGAAATTTCTACCCAGGCTCAACACATTCAGTCACTCAAACCACAGAGTTAATGATGCTGTGCCTGGAGAGATGCTGGTACAACACAGTTATCTGTGAATCAGAAGTTTCATTAGAGTGCAGCTTAAGTTTTATTCAATTCACTGAAATATACTTCCATTATGTCTTTGTTTCTGCTCAACATGTTAACATTATACACACAAAGACTTACAAGTTTCTTTAAACTGGATGTGAATCCTCATGCTGCTGCTACTGCTGCTAAGTCGCTTCAGTCGTGTCCAACTCTGTGCAACCCCATAGACGGCAGCCCACCAGGCTCCCCCATCCCTGGAATTCTTCAGGCAAGAACATTGGAGTGGGTTGCCATGTCCTTCCCCAATGCATGAAAGTGAAAAGTGAAAGTGAATTTGCTCAGTCGTGTCTGACTCAGTGACCCCATGGACTGCAGCCTACCAGGCTCCTCCACCCATGAGATTTTCCAGGCAAGGGTACTGGAGGGGGTCGCCATTGCCTTCTCCATAGTCTCCCTAAAATGTCATCCTCTGTTTCCCTGACTAGGTTATACATTTTAGTTGAAAGGCCTCAATAGTCCTCTAAAGCAGTGTCCCTCAATCTTTAACATACATATCCATCACTTAGGGTTACATTTTACAAATGCAACTTCTGATTCAGTCAGTCTGAGATAAGACATGAAATTCTGCACTTCTACAAATCTCCCAAGTGATGTTGACTCTGCAGTTCCATGAACCCCACTCTGAGTAGCAAGTACTAGTCGTAAGCGCTTTTATCCTCCTATGGAGACATTTCTCCTTCTCCCAAGATAATTCAGCCACTCTCAAACTCTTTTACTGTGTCATTTGAAGGAGTCTAAATATGAGATCCACAAATTCTCCCTATTCGAAACCCTCACTGAGTGTGTCTTTAATCTTCTTATAAAACATTTAGAATAATGCTTGATACATCTTTACTACTCCATAAATGTGAGTTGTTTCGTTAACTGAAACCTGACCATTCCTTAAACACGTTGCTCTTAAATAGAAACTTTTACTTTCATGATACATGCACCTTGGTCACAAGAGATTTTGTTGTTCTTTTTGTTCCTTGTGGCCACTTTGAATTTCTCTTTTTTGTCCTCCATCAAAAACAAGTGAATAAACAAAACAAACAACAACAAAAAAAGACAGCTCTTTGAAGCCTGTACCATCTAACTCTACTATCTAGTACTCTGCCTTGAAGTTTCCATCAGACAACATTCTCATTCCCCTAGCTCTCAACCACTACACCTGGTATCACTCTCAGTCACTTTCACATCTATGTGGATGAATCAGATGATACTCTGACCTCAGTTTCTTGAGTTTTGCACTTAAAACAGTGTTATCCTTCACTCCTCTTCAAGCACCCATTCCATGAACAGATCTTAGCTCTTTTCATCCCCACCTTCAAAGCATCCATGTCAAACACCCATACTATGTCCACTATAAACAGTACTTCTACCTCACTTGCTCAAAAACCCTCTGGCCACAATTCTTTGACCTTATTGCAACCTCTAGTTCATTGAAATGTTCTCTATATAAAATAATTGTGCATATATATATATATATACACACACATACATGTATACATATATTCAGTGAAGTTTTATATATAATGAAATTATATATATTTTATATAATGAAATTTTTTGTACTATTGCTTTCTTGCTCTAAGTAATTCTATTTTTTAGATCTGTCTGTTCCTTCTAAGTAACACAAATAGTGATACAGAATCTATCATAGTCAAGAACAAATGTGACCTACCTGAGGCTGAAACTTGAGCTCCATAGATGTGAATCCAATATCGTTTATAAACAATTGTATCCTTAATTATGTACTTTTAAAGGGAAAGTGACCACAGATTTCAAATTCACAAAATGGTCAGGAAAATTAAATTTTTCTGACCGCGTGCACACGCCCCTCATAATTTTCATAACAATTATGAGAATAATTCTGACCATTTTGTGAATTTGAAATCTGTGGTCACTTTCCCTTTAAAAGTACATAATTAAGGACACAATTGTTTATTAGTGACCCATGCTACTTTTTCAGGCATAAAGGAAGAGTATGTCCTCAGGGGAAAACAAGGTAAACATGTCAGGCAGGAAAAGCTACCTTTTCAGGAGAGTGAAGAGATGAGATTCTCTTGAAAGCAGGTGTCTTCCTAAATTTCTTTCCAATCCTAAATTTCACAGTAGATAGGCCCACTGAATGCAGTCTCTGCACTACGAAAAGCCTTTACCTGAGTAAATACGTGGGGTCCGAAAGATGTAAGAAAAATGCAG
>SJYC01038767.1:0-33645 GCA_006408675.1 Madoqua kirkii
TATTTATGAGTTCTTAATTCTTAGATAAGATAATAAAAAACTTTTGTTCTCAATTTTATCTCAGAGGCTGTAGTTTTATCTAAAGAGCTCAAAGTTTATTTTTATTTCCACATTGTTTGCTTTAGTGTTATTCTTCATAAGTGTCTGCCACACTTAGAGATTTTCTAAATTGACAATTTTCAGTTCCAATGTATTTCTTTTTATTATTTCAGTCTTAGCCCATTGAAGAAATGAGAGGACAAAGCTTATTTTATTTTAGCTGTACAAGATACCCTACAATTGCTTTTGAAATTTTCTTGAAGTCTATTTTAAACTCATCTATTTATTTTTCTTGATTATATTTATAACTTCTCATTTTTGACACCACCACTCAAGGAAAAGGCTTCTATAATGGCCTTTGTCTTGTATTTTTTTTTATCATTCTTTCAAAGTCAATTTTTCAGTTATACACAGTTTGATTACTCAGATCCTCTCCTGGCCTTTCCCTTCTTGCTTCTTTTAACTGCTTCCCCCTGACTGAGAAGTTAGAAGTGAACTAAAGAATTGGTACAAGTCTATTGTTCCAAATTTGATAGTTAGAAATGTTTTCTAAAACCCTGAATTCTGCAATAAATACTTATTTTCTATATTTCTGATGCTTAGAATAAATCTCTCATTATAGCTCATAATGCAACTTTAAACCAGTATTTAAGTTCAATATCAATACAGCTACCTTCTTGTTTAGCAAAGCAATTATTCCATTCTTGAAAACCAGATAGTTACACAGCCCAGGCCCAATCACCACTAACAAATCATACTGCTGATCTTAGAATTTTTGAGAAGTACCAAGTTTAGGGATTCACTGATTTTCAGATGTTTAAAGGGGTTGATATCATCTATAAAAACCTCAGTACTCAGCTTAGAGTGGTGTTTAGTTGTCACTTGGGTTGGGTTTAATACAGTAAGTATGTTTAGGACTGGCTGATTTTCAGAAGCAAAGGTTGGCTTTCTAAAGTATACTTACTTTCTAAATTCTATATATATGTGTTAGTATACTGTATTGGTGTTTTCCTTTCTGGCTTACTTCACTCTGTATAATTGGCTCCAGTTTCATCCACCTCATTAGAACTCATTCAAATGTATTCTTTTTAATGGCTGAGTAATACTCCATTGTGTATATGTACCACAGCTTTCTTATCCATTTGTCTGCTGAGGGACATCTAGGTTGGCTCCATGTCCTGGCTATTATAAAGATGGTAATGATAACCCTGTATGCAAGACAACAAAAGAGACACAGATGTATAAAACAGACTTTTGGATTCTGTGGGAGAGGGAGAGGGTGGGATAATTTTGGAGAATGGCACTGAAACATGTATAATATCATATAAGAAATGAATCACCAGCCTAGGTTCACTACAGGATGCAGGATGCTTGGGGCTGGTGCATTGGGATGACTCAGAGAGATGATATGGGGAGAGTGGTGGGAGGGGGGTTCAGGATTGGGAACTCATGTACACCCGGGGTGGATTCATGTCAATGTATGGCAAAATCAACAGAGTATTGTAAAGTAAAAAAAAAAAAAATTAAAATAATAATAAAATAAATAAATAAAGTATACTTACTGATTCAAGTTGTTTTTGATCAACTGAGCTGGTTTAAAACTTGTCTGATGCAATGAAGGATCAGTCATTTGCAAGTGCTGTGGAAACTCACTATCTCACTCACTAGAATAGAAGCCCCTTGAGAGTATGTTTTCCTCACTGAAATATCCCAAAACTAGCACAGTGCCTGCCATGTAATATTACTCAAATTTGATGAATGAACGAATAAATGATGAATCTAACCTAAGTTTTGTCATTTACTTATTCAGTGAACTTCTGCCAATTGCATGATTTCATATGACTTCTGTTTCCTCTGAAAGAGGGTTAATTTTATTTACTTTCCAGAATTGTTGTGAGGATTAAATCAGGTTGACATTTAATACACCTGGTAATCTGAGCCTAATTGGGCTTTCCGGGTGGCTCAGATGGTAAATAATCTGCCTTCAGTGGGGAAGACCCAGGTTCAATCCCTGGTTGGGAAGATACCCTGGAGAAGGGAATGGCAACCCATGCCAGTATTCTTGCCTGGAGAATTCCATGGACAATGGAGTCTGGTGAGCTATAGCCCACAGGGTTGCAAAGAGTCAGACACAATTGAGTAACTAACACACACACGCAAGGTGCCTATTTATGCAGAAAGAATTCAATAAGCAGTGATAGTTACGTGGTAGTCTCTGTCTTTCTGGCTGCTGTTAGACAGCAGTAGGTGGTGGTGGTGTAGTCACCAAGTTGTGTGTGACTTTTGTGACCTCATGAACCGTAGTCTGCCAAGCTCTTCTGTCCAGGTAAGAATACTGGAGTGGGTTGCCATTTCCTTCTCCAGGGGTTCTTCCTGACCCAGGAATTGAACCCATGTCTCCAGCATGGCAGGTAGATTCTTTACCAACTGAGCTACAAGGGAAGGGTGAAATATATGAAATAATTTACTTCTGTCATCCTGCTTCCTAGTATCCTTACTTCATCTTGACATTCCATAATCAGAAACATGCTCCAGTCATTCTAATACCTCCTTATCCTTAAGTATTCAAAATACATCTTTTTTATGTCCCATTATCCTGGGGCCATAACTTAGCTCTTTTAAGAGCTAATAGTAGCTAATAATGCTATAAATTGATTTCCTTCAGAGGGCATCTCTCCTTGCCAGAACCCAGATTAATGATTAATGATGCGAACTTAAGAAGCTAAGGCAGCCTGGAGAAGCTTTTCAGTATTGTCTACCACACCTGAATTTACCATCAGTAAGACAGGGAAGGAAGTGCTAACCCACTCCAGTATTCTTGCCTGGGAAATCCCATGGACAGAGGAGCCTGGTGGGCTACAGTCCATGGGGGTCTGAGCGTCTGAGCACATATGCAAAATGGGGGTGCCCAGAGTCTGCTCCAGGATGTCTGTTCCCTTTCCACAGTGCCTCTCTCATGGTGAGGAGTATAACAGGCTTTCAGGTCAATCTGGGCTTGAGAGGAGAGGCTTGTCTGTACAGAGATACATATATTTGGAAATCAAGGAAAACTAATTCTCAAAAGTGTCCCCAACCATCAGACCAGGTGTCAATCACCTGCTTAAGAGCAACCTAAATGATACAGAAGCCAGACTAACTTGTTTTAGGCACCACTGAGAATTGAGAGGAGACACTAAACTGTTCCTTCAAGAAGTCTTTCATGATAAGATGTGATATCATTGAAAAGTAAAACGAGGGTGGCAGTGATGATTGTCACATTTGTTTTTAAATGAGAGTAGTTTAAATTATTATAGTGTGCATGATTGGGTGCTAAATTGCTTCAGTTATATCCGAATCTTTGCAACCCTATGACCTGTATCCTGCCAGGCTCCTGAGTCCACGAGATTTCCCAGGCAAGAATACTAGAGTGGGTTGCCAGACCCTCTTCCAGGGTAATCTTCCTGTCCCAGGAATTGAACCTGAATCTCTTATGTATCCTGCATTGGCAAGCAAGCTCTTTCCCACTTGTGCCACCTGAGAAGCCCCCAAATTATTATAGACTGAGGGGAAAAAAAACAAAGTCATAGAAGAGTTTCCAAAAAATGATTGAGTAACAATAGATTAAGCAAAATCTCAAAGAGGTAAGCATACTCCATTTAATGATGGAAAGAAACGGCAATCATAATCAGGAATCAATAGAGATAATAACCTGTTATATGAGCAGATTCCACAATGAATAGTTTCTTAATTTCATGCCATCTCAAATTTTTCATCCATGATATTCACTACCACTCAAAACCACTATGGACTTAAGAACACCCTCTAGTTTCTTCTCTCATGCTTCTAATAGTAATAATAAAACTGAAATTCTATAACTATGTATTACATTAAGTGCTTTGCATTCATTGATTCATTTTTTTCACCACAATAACACTATATGAAACACTATCTATACAAGAAAATATCAAGGTTCTCAGAGGTAAATAGCTTGTTCAAGAGACACAGGTGGAAAGTGAAGTGATTGGGAATCAGTTGTAAGTATATAATCCAAAGACCCATACTCTTAAGCACTTTTCTACCCAGCATCAGAAACAAGTGGGGGTGAGTATCTGTCATTTATTCATTTTTTCCTATATTCTTTCCTTTCAGAAGCTCTCTCCCAGTGTATTTGATTATGGTGGGACTGATTATATGAGACATCTTTTCTCTGCTGAAGCATCAGGCACATGGCACATGACCTAAGCCGGCCAACCAGGCTCCTTAGAGTGGGATATGACTCAAGCTGAGCCAGGCTGACAGCTCTCAAGGACCACTCAGCTGGCATATGAAGGAAAACTGTGTTCTTTCCTTGGAGGCTTCTAAGATAGTGGTATTGGGGTTATAAGCTTTCCGTTATATAGAGAAAGTCTATCTGAGATCAATCATCATAATTTACAACTCCATGCCTGAGACTATCTTCCTCAGGACTTAAAAAGCCAATCATTTCTCTAATGTGTTGTGTTTAAGCCAGTTTAACTTAGGCTCCTGACACCTGCAACTGAAATATTCCTAATAAAATAATGCACTGAAAAAATAGAATATGAGGTCAAATTAAGATTCATGTTCCCATCTCCCTGAATTCCTATGTCCTGGTAAGGACAAATATATCCTTGACTGGATACATTTCCTTGAATCTCAAAATCCTTATCTAAAAACAGAAATAATAATCCTATATAAGAGAAAAAGCTTTTAAGGATAGTCTGTGCTCAAATCCTGACTCCAGCCTTATTTGCTGTGTGACCCTGTACAATTTATTTACAACCTTTCTTCCTTTGCTCCTTCTTCCCAGCTTGCCTTCTTTCAGTTTGTATTCCTAAAAGAACCTAAGAATATGTACAACAATAATTCATTTGACAAATATTCATTGAAAACTTTTTATATGCCAGAAACTGAGCTACTTTCCAGGAATTCAAAAAGAACAAAATAGACACAATCTCACCATTCATGGGAAGAAGACAGATATTAAATAGTAGTCATAGGCAGAGATGCAGTTTACCTGGCAGCTGAGGTTTTCATCCCTTTGAGCTCCTAATGAGTTGCCTTGAACTGGCCCTCCCACTGACTCCCCTGCCATGATCACAACTGACAAAATTGTTCCACCCTTTCTGTGTGGGAAAGGGAAGGAACACTATCCTGGCTTCTTGGGGACCGGGTTTTTTTTTATCTGCTCTTAATTCATGCACCACATTGACCCCTATATTGAACTGGACTACTTTATTCAAGTTTTACAACAAAATCATCTAACTCAAGCACTTGCAGGATTGATGGTCACTACCGAAGGTTTCAGATGAATCCCAAGAAGGGTCCCTTTGAATAGTACACAACCTTCTTCCAGTCTCAACACCTCCTCCAGTGTCCCTTATTTTTCTCCTATTTTCATTCCATTATGGAGTAGAATTTATGGATTATAGATCTGAAAGTATGATAATTCAGCAAAAGTTCCAAATTCTTCCTCTATCTCATGGGACAGATTTTCCCTTCTGCTGCAATCCTTAAGAGGCTTGCTTCAACTCCAAATGCATATTGAAGTATTCTCCCAAGTATAATTCTCTTCCTAGGAATTGATGCTTTTGAACTGTGGTGTTGGGGAAGACTCTTGAGAGTCCTTTGGACTGCAAGGAGATTCAACCAGTCCATTCTGAAGGAGATCAACCCTAGGATTTCTTTGGAAGGAATGATGCTAAAGCTGAAACTCCAGGACTTTGGCCACCTCACGCGAAGAGCTGACTTATTAGAAAAGACTGCAATGCTGGGAGGGATTGGGGGCAGGAGGACAAGGGGACGACAGAGGATGAGATGGTTGGATGGCATCACTGACTCAATGCATGTGAGTCTGAGTGAACTCTGGGAGTTGGTGATGGACAGGGAGGCCTGGCGTGCTGCGATTCATGGGGTCACAAAGAGTTGGACACAACTGAGCGACTGGACTGAACTGAACTGAAGGAGACTGCTGTGGCTACCTATTAAAGTAACAAGATATTTTTCCACCTTGTGACATTGTTATATATTGTTAATAGTAACAAAAGATGAGAAAGAAAAATGGAGTAATATGAGAGTGTAAAATGAGTAATGAGAACCAATCCAATGGGTCAGAAAATTGTCTCCTGGACTATCTGAAGAATGAATAGAAGTTAAACATCAACATGAGAGGAGAGCATTCTAGAGAAAGGAAGTAATACATTTAGATTTTTTAGTAAAAGAAAAAATTAGAGTAAAAGGTTAATAAGGATAAGAAAATAAAGATGAAAACAGTCAAGAAAATGCATGCAGTGAAGTCCTATGTACTTGAGAGAGGTGAGTTACAAGTTGTAAAATGACTTTTCTACCAGCCAATACAGGGAAGAAAATATTACCAATGGTATAACTGAATTTGCATAAAATAAAAACACACCAGGACATATTGCTGTTAGCACATGGCTAGTGACTGATTAATAATAATGTGAGGATATACTTTGAAGGCTTCCTTGTCTCTTTTCATTCAATCATCGCAAGAAGTCTGGACAGTAGTTGTTACTATTACCTGATTCCAGAGGTGAGGTTTAGAAAGGCTACATGAGCAGTGCATGGCTGATAAACTGCTAAATGACAGGGCCAAGATTCCAACGTAGGCCAGTCACTTGGCTCCAGAGGCCCTCTCTTAACTACATGTACACTGAACTCAGGTCCTCTGTGTTCTCTGCTCTCTTAGGACAACTCTGAATGACAGGACTTTAATTAATCTGCAGGTCATGAACAGCGACTCTTCCTTGACATCACTGAGTCACTGCTTGGTGTAAATGAAACACTAGAAAAGTTCCCTGAATTCACAAAGTTTGTTTTCCATTTGGTTGAACCAGGCTCCTCTTCACTGTAGATGTGCACAGAGAATTCTGGGATGTGTTTCTCATGTTGTTTTTTCATTATTGAAGCCATGAGAATTTGAATTTTGATGTGTTAAGTATTTATGGCTTATGTGGAGGAGCCCTGGTTCAACATATAATGTCTTTTTAATAATGGTATTGACCATACCAGATAATAAGTTTTTAATCACTATCATGAATAAAAATTATAAAAATGCTCAATTTTAAGAGACTTAATAGAAAAGACAACTCAGGTTTATATGGCTAAATAAACAGAATATGCCAATTATATTCAATTCATTCCTACCTGTATGCTACCTTTTTGAAGACTCCTGAAAAGAAATAGAAAAGTAATAAAACATTTAAATATTTTAAAGTGGTCAGTAATGTAAGGAGCTCAACATAAATAATCAGCCACTTGAATATGGATTCACACACTCAATCCTCTGACAATATCTATATGATATGGCATGATATGGTATGAATGTTAGATAACAATCCTAGTCATTTCAGTCATTCATTCATCTTGTGGGGGGCTTTGCAAGATTAATTCAGATATAGTTACCAAAACTATGGAAAGCAAAGGACCACAAATTCAACTGCTAAAGGCCCTGCCCTACACCCAAGGGCTTCCCCTCCTACTCTTTCTTTTTCTTCTACTTGAAGTGCTTCTTCGTCTCAAGTTATTCTCCCTTTCCTGTTGTAGAGTGCCTTGTGAAGAAAGCATTACAAGGCTAGATTGCCAACACACTGAATTTTTAAACCCTCTAAACAGGACATTAGTTCATAGCTTGAATGTTTTGAAATCTGATCAACATGCTGTTTCTCAATACATTAAGCAAAGCAAGCAGAATTAGTCTGCTTTATGTCAGGTGCTTAGCACAAATCCCTTAATAATGTGCTTGAGTGCAGAAGCCATTAATAAATGCATAATTCTCTAAGACAGGCTTGATTAATTAAGTCATATGTGTATCCTTCTAATTAAAAAAAGAACATTAGGCAGATGAGTGGAAATTCTGCCTACAAAATTCAAAGGCTTCCTCTGAATGCCTTTTGCCTTTCTCTTCAAGATGAAAGGAACGTGCTGGTTATTGTAGCTGCCAACAAACAGTTATAGTGCGGGCACAAAGCACCCAGAACTCTGTGTCTTATTAAAAACAATTTGGTATTCATCTGCCAATTTGTAACTCAGTTCTCAATCAGGGGCCTGTCTGATTAAGTCAGGCAATTCAAATTTGAGGGGGCAGCTGGTGCTCCTATGCAAATAAACAGATGAGGAAGAACGGGACCAATGAATCAACAAGCAGATGGTAAAAAGCCAAGGCCTGCAAAGAGTACTTGAGTTTCTTTTCCTGTCTGCTTCCCATCACCCTACATCTCACAGAATTTATATTCCAAGGGACTATAAAGATCATCACTTACTTTAATGATCAATATAGAACAGTTTCTGTTTCCCTGTTTCATGCCGATCCCTTTAGCATGAAGGATTTACAGAAAGAAAATGTTGGTCAATGGATGCTATATTAAATGGTTGTCTGCTTCAATAAATTCCTCATTTTCTTTCCTTAGAGAATTAATCAATTAGCTACCCAATAGAACTAAGACGCTCATGTGTACTCATCTTTATTTCTGGCTGTTTCCATGCAAAGCTGCATGCTCTTCAGAGGAGGAAGAAAATCTTGCTCCCAGGCTCCTGGCAAGCAAGGCCCAAAGTGTGGCCCACGTCCTGAACCTGCTCACTACATCTGTCCTACATATCTTCATGCCTGGGTCAGGGTACATAGTTGTACACATTCTGGATCTTTTTTCTATAACTGGTTCAGGTATTACTCATTTGTCCTTGTCTGAACTGGATCTCTTTAGGAAATATTCACAGAGATTATCTCTATTTCAGGACATCTCAAATTTCAGATACAACTTTTAGCAGTTGTATCATGCTGTCCAAGGTCTCAGTATAAACACCTTCATTAATTATGCCATTTATCTGCCAGAATCTTTTCTTTGGCTTGTTATATTTATTGTGATATTAAAGAGAGCCAAATCATGTCGTTTGTGGGGGCAACAGGATGAGAATAGATGCAGTTGAAAGTTGTTAAAAGATTTGAACAAGCCTGATATTCTTCATGATACATCTTTAAAATGTAACGTACTAGTTCTTCCCATGACTTGCTATAAACACAGAGATTGCTTTTAGCACTTTGACAGCTGGGAAGACTTTCTTTAGACTATGGTAACAAAGTCACTGGTTTTATTGAGAGAGAAGAAGTTTTCCATTTTTACAGGCAAATATTAACACAGGATCAATTCTGGACTTCAAGGACTGCTGAACTCAAAGATATATTTCTTGGTTATAATATATAAATCACAATATTTTAAAAATATTTTTATGCTAAATAATTTTGACCTGGGTTTTTGAAATGCACTTCATTTCTGCTTGGTTAAATAGAAAGTTTTTTCCATAGTCATGTCATATTGTCTTGGAGTTCTGAATAGCATGATACTGACTGCTTTGGATTAGCTTTATATCAGATAGTGATTAGCCATGTTCTCTTGCATCTATAAGGCAAAGCCTAGGTCCATGCTTTTTTCGCCATTAACTATGAAAAGACCCATGTAAGACATCCAATAGGCACATGAAAAGATATTCAACATCATTAATCATCAGAGTAGTGCAAATCAGAACCACAATGAGATATTACCTTACACCTGTCAGAATGACTATCATCAAAGAGACCACAAATAACAAATGTTGGTAAGGATGTGGAGAAAAGGGAACCCTTCTGGTGGGAATGTAAACTGGTGCAGCCACTGTGGAAAAGAGTAATGGAGGTTGCCCAAAAAACTAAAAATAGAACTACGGTGGTGGTGGTTTATGATCCAGCAATTCCACTCCTGGATATGTATCTGAACAATGTTCACAGTAGCATTACTTACAATAATCACTATATGGAAGCAACCTAAGTGACCATCAACATGTGAATTGATTTTTTTAAAGGTGGTATTAAAAAAGATGTGGTATATTTATACAACGGAATACTACTCAGTCATAGAAAGGGAATGGAAATTTGCCATTTCTAACAACATGGATGGACTTGGAGGGTATTATGTTTAGTGAGATAAGTCAGAAAAAACAAATTCTGTATGATATCACTTATATGTAAAATCTAAAACACAGTGAATATAACAAAAAAGAACAGATATAGAGAATAAGCTAGTGGTTACTAGTAGGGAGAGGAAAGGGGACAGGGCAACATAGAAATAGGGAAGAGTAAGAGTTACTCTTACTATTTATAAAATCATTATGCTACCAGAATATAGTGTATGGCACAGGGAATACAGCCAGCACTTTATAATAAGTGGTGTATAACCTTTAAAACTGTGAATCACTATGTTGTACACTTGAAACATATAATATTGTAAATGAGTTATGTGCATGCTCAGTCATGCCCAACTCTTTGTGATCTTGTGGACTGTAGCCCGCCAGGGTCTTCTGTCCATGGAGTTTTCCAGACAAGAATACTGTAGTGAGTTGTCATTACCTACTCCAGGAGATCTTCCTGAGACTCAGGGATCAAACCTGAGACTCCTGTGTTTCCTACACTGTCAGGCAGACTCTTTACAATTTGAGCCACCTGGGAAGACCCCTGTCAGTTATACTTCAATTTAAAAAAATTTAAGAAAGCAAGACTCCTGTAAGCTAATATTACTTGTGAAAATGTCATGAACAATGCTATGAAATATCTTTTTTTCCTTGAATAAAAAAAACCACTACAGACCAAGGATAAAAATCCAACTTATAGAAATCTGTGGCCAATGTATACTCTTAAGTGTTAACGAAGATGCTAGGAAAGTCCACAAATACAGTCATTATGCACATACATAGCAATATTCCAGGCAGATTCCTTACCATCTGAGCCACCAGGGAAGCCCTACTTTGTCACTTTTGTGCCTGGAGACAGTTGTTTTTATTTTTTAATTTTATCATGCCAATACAGCACTTCTTTAATATGTAGCTTGGTATATTTAACTAGCTGGAGAAGGAAATGGCAACCCACTCCAGTATTCTTACTTGGAGAATTCCATGGACAGAAGAGTCTGGCAGGCTACAGTCCATGGGGCTGCAGAAAGTCAGACATGACTGAGCCACTAGCATGATCTTTAATTAGGTTTGAAAATTTGTCAACTATCATCTATTCAAATACTGCTTCGTCCAGTTTCTCCTTTTCTTTAAGACTGATTTTAAATATATTAGGTCTATTTTCTCTGTTTCTGGCTGCTTTATGTATTTTCCATGTTTTGTCACTCGTTATCTCCTTCTGGATGCTTTCTTCCGATCCACTTTCCAGTTTATGAATTTTCTCTTCATCTGAGTCTAGCAGGTTTAGTACCCCCATCCACTGAATCCATAAATTTCACTTTATAACTTTAAGTTCCAGAATTTCCATATAGTTTTTTCAGTTTCCTTCTTTCTGCAAAAATTATGTCTTGTTTTGTATCTTCTTAAACATAATAAGAATTGCTGTTGTTGTTGTTGTTTAGTTGCTAAGTCATGTCCAACTCTTGAGCAACCTCATGGACTGTAGCCCACTAGACTTTCTGTCTGTAGGATTTCCCAGGCAAGAATACTGAAGTGGATTGCCATTTCCTTCTCCAGGGGGTCTTTCCAATCCAGGGATAAACTCACATCTCCTGCACTGAGGAGGGGAGAGGTTTCTTTACCATTGATCCACCACAAAAGCCCTTCATAACAACAGATAAACTATTATCCAGTATCTAGAGCCTTGGTGGATTCATTTACATGGTCTGCTTTTTTCTGCCATGTTTTATTGTTTTCTTGTCATTTTAAGTATCTAGTTACTTTTTACTGTTTGCCAAACACTGGATTTGCAAAATTGTTTTCAGAAATAATTTTAAGTATAGAATATGTTATATTCCTCCAGAAAGGATTTAAAATCAGCTTTGGTGTGCAGCAAGGGGAGCTAGCAATATGGGTTCACTTCATTTTGAGAAATTGAAATGATGTACAGCTGAGCTGCAGATTTAAAAAGTCATGAGTATTCCCAGTTTCCATTATTCTTAGGATTTGTCTACTTAAATTCCTAATTCAAAATATTAAGAGTTCACCTATGACCCACCTCACCACTGGTGACTGAGGACTCCAGTTTCTGCTCTGTCATCTGACACTATCAAAACAATGTCAAGTCTCTCAACTACACCCTGAAGAATAAGCAAATTGCCCTAGGAGAGCAGTCAAAAATTCTTCCTGGGCTTCTGAACTCTGTATCCTAGCCCGGTATATTCTTTGCTCTTTCACGGTTTTGTTTTACCCTTTGCCTGTAAGCAGACTTTTAGAAAATCTGTCCAATTTTTCCAGTTGTCCTAGTTGGAAGAAGTGGCCCACTAATTTAGCTTTGTCCTAACGCTTGCGTTTGCGACTTCCTTCTCTTTATGTCACTGACCCAACAAGCCTGACATGACAGACTCAGTTAAAAACTGATGATATTACAGGTTCTTTTTCCCACAAACCATTACAGCACACACACACACACACACACACACACACACACACACACCCTAACAAGCCACATTATACAAACTTGCCATCTAAAAAATAAAAGTGGTAGTACCAATAAGATTTGAAATTTGAAGTTTTGGATAAAATAAACAGTGCCCAGCCTACACTCACAACTTTAAATGAATCTAGGTCCTCATGGAAATACATACTGGAACATAGAAAAGGCAGCCTAGGCGTTGGCCTTATCTCCAAAATTCATCCAGACAATCAACATATGCCTATTCTCTCACTGTACCTTTTCTCATGCCATCTCTACCTTCACCTTCACCCGTTCATGTCTGTTTCTTGCCTCCAATTTCTTAACCAACCCCCTTGACTGAGAACTCCCTTGAACCCACTTTCACAACAGCACCTTTGCCAGTATGAAACCTCTGGCATTTTGTCTGACTGTATGGTCTTGGATAAGAATTACTTCACAGGTAAAACTCTAACTGGCTCCATTAGACAGGCTTATGAAGTCATCGATCCCCATACAATGTTGCTCAAGGGAACAGGAGATAAACATTTCTATACAATTTCCAAATTACTTAGTGTTCAAACAATGCAATCTTTAAACTCAAAATTACCATTTGCTTCAAATTATCTAAGATGTTTTTAACACTTTTATCCTTATGATATTAGAGATTAATAAAAGAATCCAAAAATAGAGATAGCAGAGCAAATTGAGGAAGAACTTAAGTCAAATAAAATTACAAATCCTTCAGATCTTGAGAGACAGAGAAAGAAACAAATTTGGCTGATTCCATGAAAAAAGAGTCATAAAATATTTCCATATCCAGCACAGACAGGGTATATTTCCTCAATAGTGTATAAGTTTGATCTTTAAGTTATGTATTAAAGCTAGAGATATTGGTTTTAAAAAAAAACGCCACAGCTGCGCTAAACTTACTTCAAGCCTTTGTTTATTTTCCCATAATTCAGTTTGGAAACAAAGCAATTTAAAAAAAAAGAAATGGAGCAAGCAATAACAATGAATAACTGTCACTTTCTCTCTCGTAGATTGAGTGCCAAGGTTCCTCCCTTAAGGAAATCTGAGTTACAAATTTCTAAAAATAGAGGTTTCTAATGGAGACAGCAACAGGGCAAAAGGCACCACTATAATTTGATAAGGACTCATTTAGTCAAGCCTATCATTTTAAATAGAATAAAATGTTTTAAACATACTTGTTTAGAAATGATTTATTTAGGCTGCCACTGATGCCAGGAAGATTAAAGATAGCAGGGCTAGCTGTTTAGTTCAAGATCTCTCAAAAAAGAGGTGATAAATTTCTGATAGAGATCTTACAATTGCTGCTGACGGAAGAATTAGATCCATATCATAATTCAATTGCTTTATCAGCCCACCAGTAACTTCCCAGTTGCCTAAAATGCCCTCCTGGTGACTTCATAGTTGCTAAAGATGCAACAATTATGTAGATAAATTCCAGGACCACCCCTCTGATAAACTGCCCCTCTTCCTGCATTTTTGAAAGTTCTGGTAATTTATAACCTCATATTAATGTCAGGGTTCTCTGAAGAGCAATTAGATAAATATTTTTAATTGCAGTGTCCTCTTAAGCACACAAACCACAATTTGTCTTAAGCAGGTCAAGGTCGCTGGCTATCTCCACCAAAGTTTTAACGTGATGTGGTAATCGTAAAGTTCTTCAGTTAAAACATTTGAGCAAGTTTAGGAGTTTCAAAGGTCTCCTGCTGTTCCCATGAAATGCAGAGTGTACTTATCTCTCATGGGCATTTTGTCTTTCCTTGTTGCCTGTGTTGGCTAACTTCATGGAATAATTTTCAAATTACATCAAAGGTATGAATTTAATTGTACAGGGAAACAATAGCCCTAGTGCTTATCCTTGCTTTATATATTCATACTTCCCCGTACAAGGAAACCTGGGATGATAGTCTAAATTAAGTGAAATCCTCTGCTCTGTGTGAATAAGTACCTTCATTTTCCTTTTTCAAAAAAAAAAAGGTCTGTTTCAATGCTTAGCCCTCATGAAAGAGGGCAAGAAATAGACAAAGGGTAAACTAAAAGGTGCCACACCTAGGACAATATCCTGAATAGTATATAAGAAGTATAAAGAAGACTATCAGGAGATGTGCACGGAAGTATAGAGTCCATTGCTCTAGCAAAGCAGGGAAATTTTTAAGATAGTAGGAGATCTTTTTAACACCTTCCTTTTCAAAAAAACTGGGATGTGTATAAATTCTCTTCTATTGCCACCAAAGAAAAGAGAGCACATAAGAGGAGATACCATTAATTAATAATTTCAAAGCTTAGGTTGGAGAGCAGATTTTACCAAATATATTAGCATTGTACTGGTCTGTTTAAAAATGGGGCTAAAGACAGCCAGGGCTTTCAAAATATTATTAAAACTCTGTATTTGATCTATGAACTTTGAGCAATTATAGATACAGAGGCAGAAAATGTGTGTTAATTAACATAAAACCTCTGATTCAAAGTCATGTTCGCTCCAGCAGAGGCTGTCATAGAATAAGTCCCACACATCACATCAGATCAGCCGATAATATAGGAGAACAGGAAATAGGAATCTGAAAACAATTATGACAGAGACATTCCCTTATCACTAACTAGCTAATAATCTTATAAATTATCTAGGGAAACAGGAGTGATGTTTTACAGTGTATCCAAATACTATATATATATATATATATATATATATATATATACACCCAGAGAATTTGTCAACAGTACCCTTTATATAGTTATATTAAATACAAATATATATATATCCAACCAGTCCATTCTGAAGGAGATCAACCCTGGGATTTCTTTGGAAGGAATGATGCTAAAGCTGAAACTCCAGTACTTTGGCCACCTCATGCGAAGAGTTGACTCATTGGAAAAGACTCTGATGCTGGGAGGGATTGGGGCAGGAGGAGAAGGGGACGACCAAGGATGAGATGGCTGGACGGCATCACGGACTCGATGGTCATGAGTCTGAGTGAACTCCCAGAGTTCCCGCAGCAGGCTGGCGTGCTGCGATTCATGGGGTCACAAAGAGTCGGACACGACTGAGCGACTGAACTGAACTGACATATACTCCCTCTTTAACAATGCATTAAATTCACACAGCACATGTTATTATTTAAATTATATCATTCTCTTTAAAATGCTTTCATTGTCTACATTAAGCCTCATATCAGAAGCTGGCCAAGACTTTTTAAATATGACCACTTTGGATATTCTCATTTGTCACTCTGATCCACTCTTCATTTCCCCCCACCCTGCTTTCTGGCCTAGGAACCTGACTTCCATGAAGAGTAACACCATGATCTCTTGTCCTCTAGCTTCCAGTTAGGTTCACTAGATGGGAAGTAACAGCATGGAAGGTGAGAGGAAAGAGGTTTGGGGGTATTTATTCCACCAGCAGCTTCCATGCCAGGCCTTGGGTTGGCAGCAGCTGAGGTCCGCTGCTGATGGTGATAATTCACGCTAATTCTAGCTGGGCACTGCTCTTCTACAGCTGTAGAAGATTGGGAACCATATTCTTCGTTTCCCTTTCTGGCCTGCATTTGGTAAGGGCTCTATAATCTTGCTACCTTGGGGTATGTCACCATTGCTTGCTGGCTCTCTGAACCCTGCCTGTGTGTCTACAAAGTCCTTTCATTGATCTTTTCCTTGTCTTACCCATTTGAGTGTGACATAACCCGACTGATCTATTAAGTGAATTAAAACCAACTCAGAAAACATCACCTTCACTTAAAGTGCTGTAATCTGAAAATACATCACATCTGCAGCATGTCCAGTTTCAACTAAATCAGCTGGGTCAACTCTTTACAAAATATGGTAACAGTGAGGGTTTTTTTGAGGTATAACTGATATATAACAGTATATTAGTTTCAGATGTATAATATAATGATTTGATATCTGTGTACACTGAAAAATGATCACCACAATAAGTCCAGTTAACATTTGGTCACCATATGTGGTTAAAAAATTTTTTCTTCTGATGAGAACTTTCAAGATCTACTTTCTTAGCATCTTTCCAATATGTAATGTAGTATTATTAATTACAGTCACCATGCTGTGCATTACGTCCCCATGACATTTATTTTATAACTGGAAGTTTGTATCTTTGACACCCTTCACCCATTTCATCTGCCACCCACCCCCCTCCGCTGCCCTCACCTCTGGCAACCACATGATAGTGTTTTCTACTCCAACTCCTTAAACATGGCCTCACACAGTATTTCCTATTTCTGATTTATAAATTTTTATGCAAAAGTTTTACAAAAATACAACAAACAAAATAATAAGTTTGCAATTAAAGGCCAGTCTTTTTTCCCATAGCTAAAAAACACATAAACAAGAGGGACGGAACACATAAAGCTGAAAAAACTTGTCTTTCATATACTTTAGGGACAGAGTAATGAGATGGTCTTTCCACAGATGTCTAGCCTTTGCCATATATTGAGACTGTGCCTGCACCCTTGGTAAGTATTTCTTCTTTATATGAAAAGGCCAAACCAAGCTTCTGTAAAAATATTTCAAATGTTTCTCATACAAAAGCCCAAAGAATACCTCCAGAGGAACTGAAACAAAATACAACAAAAGGGGGGAAACACAATGATAAGGCAAGAAAGTACATTCAACAAAGCAAGAGACTTCCCAAAAAGGGAAATAAGGGCTGATACAGTCAAACTCCCTGTATCTATATCCTAACAAATAACTCCTGCTGTGCCTTAAATATTTAATGTGAAATCTGTGGATTTATATAGCTTACAAAATGCCAGGGGCTTATTATCTTTACAGTTGGCATGACAAGAATATTCATATTGCTCAATTCTGCAGCCTAAGACAACAGGAATTCCTCCAGGTGCTAATGGCAGATAACTTTCACGTGGCTTCAATAATCCACTAATTATGGAACCCCTCAGGTAGAACAATGTCATTAATCTGATTAAATTATTTATATTGCTGGAAAAGTAAATCTTATTAGGTCTTCAGTATTTTATTGGTTCTTCGGTACGGATATGCAAAGTAGCAAAACCATCTCTTTTCCACTGCATTTCCAGCTGAAGGAAAAGATCAACTGAGAAAGAAATAACCCCATGTTTAGTGCTCTGCTGCAAGATCACTAAGGAGCAAGGGTCAACCTCTCTCCTGGGCACCCTGCATTCAGAATTTTCCAAGTCCCTTTTGCAACTCCATTTCTGCTGTTGAGATCTTCTCATGTTTCAGCAAGAGGACCATAAGCCATGATAGGATTAAAGAGTCACTTACTGTCTAACAGTACCTCTTAGGTACTGTCCAAATTAAAGTGAAGAGGTTTTATTTCTCCTGAAAAGATTGTGAAATCCCTTTTGCTAAATGGACTACCAAGTTACACTGAACAGACACCCACTTTGGGGTTTTTGATGACATACAGCCCATTTTCATATCTGTGCTAGTCTATCAGACATTTAGTTAGAGCATTAAAACCTGGAGACTCGATTAAATCCTGCTGAATTTGATAGGCTACTCAAAACACGTACCATTTATCCAAGCACTCTGTGTGAGTACTAATTTGTAAACTACTTTATAATCTATATTTTAAGATATCATGGCTGATTCATCTATCATTTTCATTTTACAGAAAGAGGTACTAACTCTAGATGTACTTTCATCAGAAAAGAAACACAAGACCTATAAGGAAAAGTGCATGTTTTACAAAATGGAAATAAAAACGCAAAGTGTCACAGGTTTTATATTTGATCAAATCATTTGAGTTTTCACTTTATTGAAACTTTCCTGAATCTAACTGTCCCTTGTCTACTCGTATTTCTATTAAGTTTCTCACTTCCAAATAGTCTTCCTTCTTTCAAGGCTTCCAAAACATGAGAAGCTGTGATAAGCCCTTCTTGTATAGCCCAGGACTTTCTTTTAATAGATATGTGGTCAAGACACATAGCCAATCCAGCTCCCTGCTAAATTTAAATCATACGATACTAGGAACAGAATTCATAACCCTGTGTTACAAAAACACCATCCTCTAATGAATTCACAGGATTTCAAACAACTCTATTTTCTTCTTGGACCAGAATCTAGAAGGTAGCAGAGAAATAAGCCTATGCTCATCTCCAGCCCCAACCAACCATGATAACTTGGAGGTAGTAAGAACCAACATCTATCCCACCTGCGTGAGTTTTGCAATTATATTATTGGAGACAGGCATTTGGGTCAAGTGTGTCCCAGGAGACTTCAAGCCACATACAGTAAATCTTAGAGCAGTAGACTGGATGTCTGTCTGTCCCAGGATTTCCTTAGAAGTGGCTGTATATGTATACCTGCACCAGAAAGATTCTTCTCTAGAAACGAAGGACTGGGTGTGCCTCTACAGAGGTGTTGCAGGCACACAGACCTCAGCTGTCAGCCCCCTAAAAGGACTGCCTCTGCTGAAGAGACCTTCCACACTCAAGATCATCTCCTCTTTCGGGGTGCACCACATCTAGGGAAAAACTGCTGTGGTGGTTGTAAAGACCCTGCCTGTTGCCCAAATTCAGAGATCCCATGGGTTGGCTGATGTTTCCATTGAGAATGCGCTGCTGTTCAATTTCTCCCTCTGTCCAATCCTGCTTTCTCCTCTCACTTTCACAGCTTCTGATACCTAAAGCATTCCCTAAGAAACCTCATTTGTGCTTATTTCTACTGAAACTGCTTCCCAGGCAGCTCAGTCTTGCTGATGTTCAGTCACTATACTTCCTAACAATTCTCTGGGTCAAGGAGCATGCCCACCTCTTCTGGTTCTTCGGTGCTGACTCAGGATTTCGAGGACTAAATTTGCCCAGACTAGTATAATAAAATATAAGAAAAAAAAAAAAGTCTATATGAAGGCAAGAAAAGAAGAACTGAAGCAGTAGCATACAAATGGGCACTAAGTGTATTAATTTCTTACAAGATGGACTTCTTTGGGGATAAATAAAATAAGAATGTCAAGGGTGCTTAACCTGAGATTAACTGGCAGGTGAGCACAGGGGACAACTTGGTGCTCAAAAGGCCACTCTGTTTCCACTTCAGTCTGGAGACAGAGGTGTTGTCAAGTACACACACAGCACTTCCTATGTGTAACACCAATCCCCTTAACAGCTAGGCTGGGCCAAGCTGAAATTCAAAACAAGAACTTTATGATGTACCCCACTCCTGGAGACTCGCACTGGTACCCTGGGGTATGGGAATGGGAATGTCTGTATTCTGAGGCACCCAGAGAATTCCTCTACCATATCACTTACAACTGCTCTCCAATACTAAGTGTTCCAGGTCAAGTTTCCTAGAAGCAGAGTCTGAGACAGGGATCATTGTGAAAGTGATATATGGAGGACATGCTTGCAGGTAAAATCTGTAAGAGAGGGATGGAAGAATGGGACAGGAGAAGAAGCTGAGATGCAGGTTCTGCTGAAGTCTACCCCTTTGTCAGGGAACTTCAGAGCATGAATAGTACCACAGAGGTATCTCATCTTGAGCAAGGAGCCCAGGCGTTTTCACTGTCATATCTGTAGTCATTGACTATGGGCTGTCCTCAGATGGGGACGAGGGTGGCAGGAAGTATACCTCCCAAGCACTTTTTTTTAAAATTATTTATTAGTTTTGACTGCCCTGGGTCTTCATTGCTCTTGTGGATTTTCTCTGGTTGTGGCACTCAGGCTTAATCACTCGAGAATGTGGAATCTTCCCAGGCCAGGGATTGAACCCATGTGCCCTGCACTGGCAGGCGGATTCTTAATCACCTGACCACCAGGATAGTCCCCAAGCACTTCTAAATGAAACAGCTTCCCAGGGCAAGAGCAGCCCACTCGCACAGCAGTGACAGACAGATACACTGGCCCTAGAAAGGGATGGGACCAACAGTGTCTACAATACAAAGCGGCTACCATCCATGCACAAGGTGCTGTGCAGGTGAGAAATATAAATGTAAGACTGGACCCAACAAGCATTGCCTTGGTGTCCTCACGTGTCCCCACATCCAGTCCAGGTTAGCCACAGGAGTTTCACCCCATCATTGGATTTCCCTTGAGCATAATCTCTGTTCCTGCTGGAAGGGCCCTGAAGGGATTTCTGCAGGCTGTAATAGAGGAGGATTCAGATCGGAAAATGAAAGGAGAGGAACATTATCTACTTGGCTCTTGGATCACACTAGATGTTGCACGGAGATCTGACCAGAAGTAAGAGAAAAACAGAAGGCTTGTAGGAGATGACGCTGCAGCCTAGCAGGAGATGGTGGTAGTCCAGTTAGGTTTCTGGCTGTGGAAATGGGCAGAAGTGGAGAGAGGATGTATTTCAGAAGTGCTGACAAATATTTGATATAGTGATTATAGTTTGGATGGGAGAGATTGTTAAAAAAAAAAGGAAGAATCAATAATGACACCTGGGTTTCTACCTTATGCAACAGAAAGAGAGTGATGCCATTTATTTGTGAAGACTGGTGAGTGAAAAGGAAAAATTGGGGGATATAATCAAGAATTCATTCTTGACAAATTAAGCTGCATAAGAGGAATCCAAGAATATATGTCTAATAAGCAGTGAAATATATACATCTAGAGATCAGTGGAATGACCTTGTCCATTGCTCACCATCATCATCATTAAGCAAGCCACTTAACCCTTTGGAGACTCAGTTTCTTCATTAAAAAAGTGGGGATAATAATATCTACCTTCCTAATTCATAGAATTGTGAGGATCAAAATGAAAGCACTTATCAAATGGATAAGCACTTTGCAGACATCCACATAAAGGTATGAATATGTGTGTATGGATAATATATGGGCATTGCAATGAAAAGCAATCCTTTACACAAGTTCCTACCAGCAATACTCACATGTGGTTTTCATGGATATAGTGACTGATCTATGTTAATTCAATGAGAATTCTTCCTTTGTGAGTCTATAACATGTAACTGGCTCTAGATTAGCATTTCCACATATCTGTTCCCACCAGACACTTGGTATTTTTGAGGAGACTTAAGAAATAGGTTTTTCCTGTGGTCATGTATGGATGTGAGAATTGGGCTATGAAGAAGGCTAAACACCGAAGAATTGATGCTTTTGAACTGTGGTGTTGGAGAAGACTCCTGAGAGTTCCTTGGACTACAAGGAGAGTCAACCAGTCCATTCTGAAGGAGATCAGCCCTGGGATTTCTTTGGAAGAAATGATGCTAAAGCTGAAACTCCAGTAGTTTGGCCACCTCATGCGAAGAGTTGACTCATTGGAAAAGACTCTGATGCTGGGAGGGATTGGGGGCAGAAGGCAAAGGCGACGACAGAGGATGAGATGGCTGGACGGCATCACAGACTTGATGGATGTGAGTCTGAGTGAACTCCGGGAGATGCTGATGAACAGGGAGGCCTGGCGTGCTGCGATTCATGGGGTTGCGAACAGTTAGACACGACTGAGTGACTGAACTGAACTGAAGAGAGAGTAACCAAAATAACTGCCAAACAAAGTTCACCAGTGCATGTCAAATAACAGTAAATATTAAGTAGCCAAAAACTGGAACTTTCTTCAATAGATAACAAGAGTCTATACAAAAATACTCTTTCTTAGCCTTTACTTCACTTTCTTTATCATTACTAATCCAACGAATCATACTTTCCAAGCAGAAACAATAAGAATTTTCCTGTTAGAATTTCCTGTAGATATAATGAACACTCCTTTGGCCTCTGAAAAACATCATTCCAGTAAGATGCAAAGTGAGTGTGGAAGTTCCAGTAACTTCTGTGGGGTTAACCCTATTTATACAAGGCTCTGTCTCTTTGAACAGACCTTCTGGAGTCATAACCAGGCTAATTAATCCTCTCCATGGAATCACTCTGGCAGACAGAGTCTGGTGCCAATGCTAAAAAAAATTTAGACATAGACAAGAAAGGTACTGTAGTTGTACCACCAAATACCCTATACTGACAGCCAGATAAAGTAATCAATGATAATGAACCAAAACTTCTGGAAATCTGTCACAGCAGCAGGAAATGTTTATCTCAATGACCAGTCTAGAATACACTTGGTCAATTGGGGTCCTTTTTAAAACCAATTAAAAGATAAAATGTATGATTGCAGCTCTTGTTGGTAGTAACAGACATTTTCAGTAACTTACTAATCTTTATATTTGCTGTATGCTTTGAGGATACCTTTCAGAACATAAAATCAAAATATTAGAAATAAGATTATTATATTTATTAAATTAAACTTTTTTTGCTGTTTAATTGATTCCATTCTTTACTTAAATATGGTCAGGACTAAGATCTTACCTAAATACTAAGTGTTAGAATTTATTATTGTGAAGACTTTCTAGTGTCTTTGAAAATGTTAAGCTTATGTGACTAGAATTTGAGATAGACAAGTAGAAGACCTTCTGAACTTGGGGTGATGTGACTAGGAAAGATGAATCTCTGGGTGGCAAGGGGTGTCCCTGCAACTTTTTTCTTAGATGTATAGGCAGTATTAGGGCAAGAAAGGGTCTGCTTTGATTATTTTCCTTATTTTAGTGATGTCCAGAATGATGCACACAAAATCTTTTATTTATGTTTATTTTTATTTACTCCTTTCACTACTGTATATATTTAATGATGAGTATAGTTCATTAAAGATCTAATTTAAGTATAAAATATATTTATATAAGCACATATATTATAACTATCTCTACATAGTATGTTTACATACTTAGATGTTTTCATGATAATGATGAATCATTATGAATATTGGGAGACCCCTGCTCAGAGTTTCGGTTATGATCAGTCATGTTTTAAATACCTGTATAAACTGACTTGTCCTAAAACGCTTTTCACACATATTATAACCATTGCAAAGGCTCTAATTCAGGACCAAATCATACCTTTCTGCAAATTCAAAAAATGAGCTCTTCTTCCAGGTGGACTTGCTTGAAAATTACATTCTTGAGAACTGAGTGGGAGCTGGATTGCAGCCCCCCTCATCCCTCAGCAGATACCCTCATGCACTGAAGAAACTGCGTAAACGTCCAAATGCGTGGGCCATGCATGTTCCACTTTCAGAGACCGTGCTCAGAGCCATCACGCCCCCTGCCTCCATCTGGCTAAACTTCCAGGCAGTAGCCCCAGCAGCCTCACAAGACAGCAATCCCTTTGTGAATTTGTTTGATCACAATCCAAAGTCTGATTCTCAGTGTCACAGCCTCAGAAAGGAGATTTTTGTCAGCAATGGAGATGGATCCATTTGTTTTGACTGGAGTCGCTAAGTTATTGATTTATTATTTTGTCTCAAGAAATATGTGTCATGAAAATCAGAATCCTCTGTAAAAGCACAATAAGCTCATCTCCTTATTATAAGCAAAATTATATGAGAAGGAAAGTGCTAATCAGAAAGAAGATACCCATCAAATGAATCAAAAGGAAATGGTATCAAGTCAAGACAGCGGGGGTCTAAAGCTAAGACTAGAGGTAAAAGGAAGTGAAAGTGAAGTCGCTCAGTCCTGTCCGATTCTTTGCGACCCCATGGACTGAAGCCTGCCAGGCTTCTCTGTCCATGAAATTCTCCAGGCAAGAATACTGGAGTGGGTTGCCATTCCCTTCTCCAGGGGATCTTCCCAACCAGGTCTCCTGCATTGCAGGTAGATTATTTACCATCTGAGCCACCAGGGGAATTACCAATGGTAGAGGTGGTTGTACCAAAGTGTATCAAAGTGTTCTAGCTACAACTATTTGGATCCCTCTCCTTATTAGATGTAATCTTGACAAGAGCTTAGGTGATTCGACCAGCATACTGAACTAAACAGCCACTGACTAGAACGTTCTCCCACACAGGGTTTTTAGAAAGGTACAATCTATGCGCATCTCACTGATTCTCCTTGGTGCATCCTTGGATGATAAAACATGCCCCTTTCTGACTGGCATGCTAGTTTTCTTTACATATATTATGACATTAAATTTGGCTTCAATCAGTCCTAGAGGGAAAGCTGTCTCTTTCAGGCTCCTGTAAATCGCTGCTACTGGCCTGCAGGCAAGTTTAATTTTCTGAGGTTAAGTCCAATTTTTTGCAACTTCTTTAGGATGCCAAACCATATCTCCAAGTGTTGAAACAACATGTTGCTCACACTGCCTCCAGGACTGCCATTACCTTTCATAGACAGTGGTCAGATTCTCAGAATTCAGATAGCCATCTCCACACCTGTAGATTCCCTGGTCAACTAATGCTGGTCATGTGACAGCGTCAAGAGGTAACTAAACATAACTAGGACACTTCTATGCTATATCCTCTCATAACCAAGAATGTCTGCATGGCAAACACTTCTTTCTGATAAATTCATTATTATAACTTTGGCAGCTAATAGTGATATAACAAGGGGGAAGCCATGTATTTAGACTACTGAAAATAAACTCCACCAGGGGAAAAAATGTACCCATTCATGAAGATGTTTATACTAATAGGGCCCAGCAGAGGAAGAGTATTTATTTAAAGCCAAAACATTTCTCTGAATGATGTTTGACCTCAGTTTTGTGTCAGAGTTTAGTAGAAGAATGTTTCCCTATGTATTTTCATTTTCACATTAATATATGCTCACTGAGAGAAAATAAATAAGTAAAAATAAGTCAGGGAATTCAGTGAACTAAGGTGAATTAGTTATTCATGTTTTAAAGTTGGCAACAAAAAATAATTGCCAGAAAGTACAGGGGCTCATAGATCCCCAAGGTCAGCTGTTTTCTGTAAACAGAGTTTCTAGACGGTTAATAACATGTCCTTGAACCAGAGTCTTGGGCCGTTGCTCTGGTTTCCCATTAGATCTCCTGCAAGTGCATAAAATGTCTCTTTTCATTTTAGTGAGTGTGAATTGGCTGCCTATTCTTTATAATGATCATTTTTTACCTTTAAATAGTTAAACTTGTTATTGATCATGCATGAAAATAACTATCTGGCCTGAAACCTGGAAAAATTTATCAGACTTTACTAGTCAATTCTATTTTTAAAGGTAAAATACCATCTATTACTTAGAGCTGTACTAAACTATTTATTCACACCTCTTCAAAGAATTGTGATATTGAGTTTCCTATTTACACAGAAAATAGTTTTTTTTTTTTTAAGCCAAAAGCACTGGGCTTGACAGTGGGAGAAAGGCTAAAGTGAATTAGACCTGATTCCCGCCTCCAGGAATCTGACACTCTGCACAGGGATAGGTGAGACATGCACATAACTGGCTATAATGTAAGGCAGCATGAAATGAGGGTCATGGAAAGAAGGACCAAGTAACCGAGGAATTCAAAGGGAGCCTCGCTTCCAGTGGGGCTGGTCAGGGAACACTGTCACCACAGAGGAGAAGGCATGTGAGTCGGGCATGAAGCCACGAGTCAGATTTCAGAAGGCACAGATGGGGGAATGAGGCATCACAGCAGATGGAATGGCATGAGCAAGGACAGAAGTAAAAAGTGCAAGGAACAAACAGTGATTCAATTTGGCTGGACCGTGTGTACTAGATTGGTTGGGCAGGGGGTGTGCTTGGGAGGTAAAGGTAAACTGAGGTTAAACTGTGAAGGGTTTTCAGTGCAGGTTTACAGAGGGAAAAGTGACTGTCTTTATCAGAATGTGTTAACAGCAGTTCATCAGACTGTGCAATGTGGAACAGAGGTGAAGAGAGGACGTTGGAGGAGTTATGGTTGTCTCTTCCACACATGAGATGGTTAGTGGGCTTCCCAGAAGACTGCAATGAGCACAGAAGTCTGAAGGGCAGCAAGAATGTCTCTGCGTGTCATTTTTTACTTAACCTATTTTTTTCTTCCCCTTTCTGAATACAGGAGTCAGAAAATCCAAACTCCATCAAGCTCGATGCTAAACGTGAATTCTAGGGAGCTACAGCACTTTAAGGGGTCAGAGATAGACACTGAAATCAAGTTACAGAGCTAGACTTTTAGATCCAAAAAAATAAGGACAGGCACAAATCAAGTCATTTTGGAGAAATTCGAGGGTGGGAAGAGTCTTCATCCAAATGGTCTAGAATGGAATTTTTTAACTCTGTGTTTTCTTTTTGATGACAATCTTAAAAAATTGTGAAAGTATACTTTGGTTCTCCTTATAAATGAGAAGTGCTTCTATTCTATTTTAGTTGTTTTCATTTTTTGTATTAACACCAGATAGTACCATTTTAATTATCATGGGCAAATGCAGAGAAGTAGACAGTATAGGAATGACGTATCTATCCCAGTTAAAAGCCAAATGAAGTTCTGCTGTTCTGAATGAACAATGAGTTCTTAATGGCTATGCTAAAGAAATGGGGAATTGAGTCCATGATCCAAAACTAAGCAGCACTAAAGACTCAGAGACCACTGTAACAAGCAACTACGTTTTCCTAACTCCATTTACATTTGGATTTCATTTGTTTGATAATTTCCTTGATATTTAATTTGTAAATGTTTTGATTTTATAACTGTTTGCCATCTGTAAGTATGATGTGTGCAGACCTAGTTTCATTTGCACAAATGTAAGTATTACCATCTTAAAATGATATCAGTTAATTTGATGACTGAAGAAGGTTTTTTCATTGAATTGGGCCCCTGCATTACTGATGTTTGGAGAACATTTGGCTCCTGGCTTGCTTTTATGGTAGAGGTACATAGAGGTGTGCAAAATGGTCAAGGCAGAGAGAATATTTAATATACTTATATTCTGAGATAAGCTTGTCCATTTTTAAGCCATAAACTTCCAAATTAATATACAGAATAAAAAAGTTTTATTTACCACCTATTCACATGTGGCAATGAACTAACTCATTTACTATTTGATTTAACTAGATAGCTCCTCCTTTCTAGACTATAAAATAAAACAGATTTTAAGAGTGATTTTAAAGAATGTGTATTATAATAACCCTATAAAGCAACTCTACTCCAACAAAAAAAATTAAGAATGTGTATTACAGAAGAAAGTATCTATAATTTTTCAATTTTGTATTTGTTCTATCCTGATTTTAATAACAGGTAGAGTCAGAGAATGTAAGATAATCTAATATATGCTTATGACAGCTAAGCAGGCAAATAAAATCAGCATATCAGTCACCACTGGGATTGCATTATTTTTAGCATGGCTGATGTGAAGTTAACTTTAGTAGGATTCTCTATTACATTAATTGGCTACCAGTTCTGTTAAGTGTGATTAGCGCTTCTATTCATATCTCAGCTCATGTGTGAATCTGGCAGCACTGTCAGAATAACACACCTGTTTTCCTACCTGGGATATCAACTGAGCAACAACTAACTGATACCTTGAATTACATTAAATATACTTTGTAGTATTTCTGATATGTGTTAAAGAAGACAGTATTGAGGTGTTGTTCCTCACGGGTTAATATTATATAAAGAAATATATAATTTTTCATGAGATTTATAAACTGTTAACCAAGTCATCTTTAATATAGTTCCATAAGATATTCTTCCCATTATCTTCGTTTTATAGATTTGGGAACAAAGGTCAAAATATCCAAAGCTTTAAGACTCTTCAGCTAAGCACATTTTCATAGTGTCTTCCTTGTGAATAAATGCATAGTAAATGTTTCCAGCAAGTAGTGGACAATTTAAGTTCTAGGGTAGGAGAAATCCATGGAGAATATTAGATTCATATTTATATGAAAAAAGGTTTAAAATAAAGCAAGTTATTAAACACAGCATAAATACAGAATCCAAGTAATGCCAGTTCAGTTCAAGTTCAGCTGCACAGTCATGTCCAACTCTTTGCAACCCCATAGACTCCAACACAACAGGCTTCCCTGTTCATCACCAACTCTGAGTTTGCTCAACTCACGTCCATCGAGTCAGTGATGCCTTACAACCATCTCATCCTGCGTTGCCCCCTTCTCTTCCTGCCTTCAATCTTTCCCAGCATCAGGGTCTTTTCCAAAGAGTCAGTTCTTCGTATCAGGTGGCCAAAGTACTGGCGTTTCAGCTTTAGCATCAGTCTTTCCAATGAATATTCAGGACTGATTTCCTTTAGGACTGACTGGTTGGATCTCCTTGCAATCCAAGGGACTCTCAAGAGTCTTCTCCAACACCACAGTTCAAAAGCATCAATTCTTCATTGCTCAGTGTTCTTTATAGTCCAATTCTCACATCTATACATGACTACTGGAAAAACCATAGCATTGACTAGACATGTTTGTCAGCAAAGTAATGTGTCTGCTTTCTAATATGCTTTCTAGGTTGGTCACAGTTTTTCTTCCAAGGAGCAAGCATCTTTTAATTTCATAGCTACAGTTACCATCCACGGTGATTTTGGAGCCCAAGAAAATAAAATGTGTCACTGTTTCCATTGTTTTCCCATCTATTTGTCATGGCATGATGGGATCAGATGCCATGATCATTGTTTTTTGAATGTTGAGTTTTAAGCCAGCTTTTTCACTCTCCTCTTTCACTTTCATCAAGAGGCTTTTCAGTTCCTTTTGACTTTCTGCCATAAGGGTGCTGTCATCTGTGTATCTGAGGTTATTGATATTCCTCCCAGCAGTCTTGATTCCAGCTTGTGCTTCCTTCAGTCCAGCATTTTGCATGGTGTACTCTGCATAGAAGTTAAATAAGCAGGGTGACAATATACAGCCTTGAAATACTCCTTTCCCAGTTTGGAACCAGTCTATTGTTCTATGTCCAATTCTAACTGTTGCCTCCTGACCTGCATACAGATTTCTCAGGAGGCAGGTCAGGTGGTCTGGTATTCTCATCTCTTTTAAGAATTTTCTATAGTTTGTTGTGATCCACACAGTCAAAGTCTTTTGTGTAATCAATAAAGCAGAAGTACATGTTTTTCTGGAATTCTCTTGCTTTTTCTATGTTCCAGTGGATATTGGCAATTTGATCTCTGGTTCCTCTGCCTTTTCTAAATCCTGCTTAAACATCTGGAAGCTCTTGGTTCACATACTTCTGAAGCCTGGCTTGGAGAATTTTGAGCATGACTTTGCTAGCGTGTGAAATGAGTACAGTTATGCGGTAGTTTGAACACTCTTTGGCATTGCCCTTCCTTGGGATTGAAATGAAAACTGATCTTTTCCCATCCTGTGGCCGCTGCTGAGTTTTCCCAATTTGCTGGCATACTGAATGCAACACTTTCACATCTTCATCTTTTAGGATTTGAAATAGCTCTACTGGAATTTCCTCACCTCCTCTAGCTTTTTGCATAGTGATGCTTCCTATGGCCCAGAGTGAATTAGTGAACTCAAATGCACTGGAATGGGTGAATTTAATTCAGATGACCATTATCTACTACTGCAGGCAAGAATCCCTTAGAAGAAATGGAGTAGTCCTCATAGTCAACAAAAGAGTCTGAAATGCAGTACGTGTGTGCAGTCTCAAAACTGACAGAATGGTTTCTGTCCATTTCCAAATAATCACAAATTTCTATAATGTTTTAATTTAAGAACATTATAGGTTTCTATCTCATCTTTTGACTGTTAATGATGCCCTCTCAGTCTCTCAACCATTGCCATGCTCATATGCCAGTTAACTGGTCTATACCTGAAAGGGGCATCACATATTCAAGCCATTTCTTCTTGTTTCTCTAAGAAGCAAATTTCCACTCAGCTCTATTCCCTCTTTTGGAAGCAAACACAATAACTGTTCTTTCCAGATCCCTAATTTGTTTTATACAAAACAATCACAGCAAGTTTCCAATCAACTGCCCCTCTCTACAACTCTGCAAGATTCAGGAATCTGCTTTCCTAACAGGGGCAGCTTATTTTCAAACACAACAACACACCCCTAGAATCGTGACGAATAGTCCTAAAATCCACCAGCTCTCTCTTCAGTGTGAATTAAGGCATCTCAAGCCCTGCCTACAGCTCCAAAATGACATGTCTTTTCCATCTACCTGCCTAATTGCCAGAAACATTATCATTAGTCCTAATTTGGAGGGATGAAGCATTACACCATGAAAAACCCTATTAAATTGTAACTAGAGAAAGCAACACATTAATCCATTGATTATTAAGCAGAGAAATGCAACAGAACCATCGATGGAGTTTTCAAAATATGTATATTGAGCTTTGCCCTCCAGAAGGTGTTGCTCAGAAGGCAGGGCTAAAGGGAAGGGCATGTGGAGAAAGCCCATTGAGCCACGCTGATGTCCCAGTTTCCAATGCACTGCAATAATTCCTCATTAAGCATCCAAACATAATGCAATAGGTTCCTCTTGTTTTTATAAGTGTCATGAAAAATCACAAAATAGAAGGAATAAGGAAGTTTGATGGTGAGATGGCAGTTAGGAAAGAAAAAGTAGGACAGAATGTTTTGCTTCAAGAAAAAAAATCTGAGAATCAAGGGGACAACATGAAGAAACTGGGTCCCGGAAGGAGTGTGGGGGATTGGGAGAGGTAAACGGAAGAAAAGTTTTGAAACTACTTCCTAATTTAACCAGAGACAGACTCCAGTATTGAAATTTCCAGCCTTAAGTTCTCTATAACTGTGATAAACAGTTGGTGGTTCCTTAAAAAGTTAAACATAAAATTACCAAATGGCACAGCAATTCTATTCCTAGATATACACCCACAAGAATTGAGAACAGGTGTTCAAACAAATACTTGTACATGAATGCTCAGAGCACTACCATCCACAGGAACCAAAAGGTGGAAACAACAAAATGCCCATCAATCAATGAATGAATAAATATATACAGTATATCTATACATTAGAATATTATTCAGCCATAGAAAGCCATGAAGTACAATACATCCTACAAATATTACGCTGGGCGAAAGAAGCCAGACACAAAAGGCCACATTCTTGTGTATGATTCCATTCACATGAAATGTCCCTTACAATCTATTAAAACAGAAGCAGGTTAATAGCTGTTAGGGCTGGGGAGGAGGCAGGGATCCACAGAAATGGGAAGTGATGCTAATGGGTACAGGGTTTTCTTTTGGGGTGATGAAAAAGTCCCAGAACTAGATGGTGGCAATGGTTATACAACATTGTGAAAGTACTTAATGCCACTGAATTGTACACTTTAAAATGGTTAAATTGGTAAATTTTTATGACGTGGATTTTAACACAGTTTTATTAAGTGCTTTAGAAGCATGGTGTTTTTTATTCAAACTCTGCCACATCCTACAAGAACTCTGAAAAAATGCGCTTGCCAGTAAGCTACGCATGGACCTGGTGGTGCTTTTGCAGCCTTCTGCCTCCCTTCTACATTGAAGTTACAGATAGAGCCAAGTGTGTGTCAACAGGAAAAAACTGGTCAAGTACAGCATCTCAAGTTACACTGTGCCTTAGATGACGAGATGAGTAGAGGAAAGGAGCAAGGCAGTGTGGGTTCCTAAATGTCACTGGGTTTTAGGTCACTAAACCTCACACACTCTCTGGAAAATTTCATAGATTGGCAGGTGATGACCACAATAGGCGTCCTATGATTTCAACCCATCCCATCACTTGATAGCAAATAGATGGGGAAAAAGTAAAAACAGTGTCGGATTTCATTTTCTTGGGCTCCAAAATCACTGTGGATGATGAGTGCAGCCATGAAATTAAAAGATGCTTGCTCCTTGGAAGAAAAGCTATGACCAACCTAGACAGTGTATTAAAAATCAGAGACATTACTTTGCCAACAAAGGTCCATCTAGTCAAAGCAATGGTTTTTCCAGTAGTCATGTACAGATGTGAGAGTTGGACTATAAATAACACTGAACAACGAAGGATCAATGCTTTTGAACCATGGTTCAAAGGGACTCTTGAGAGTCCCTTGGACTGCAAGGAGATTAAGCCAATTAATCCTAAAGGAGATCAGTCCTGAATATTCATTGGAAGGACTGATGCTAAAGCTGAAACTCCAATACTTTGGCCACCTGATGCAAAGAACTGACTCATTGGAAATGACCCTGATGCTGGGAAAGATTGAAGACAGGAGGAGAAGGAGAAGATAGAGAAGATAGTTGGATGGCATCACTGACTCAATGGACATGAGTTTGAGCAAGCTCCTGGAGTTGGTGATGGACAGGGAAGCTTGTGCTACAGTCCATGGGGTCGGAAAGAGTCAGACATGACTGAGTGACTGAACTGAACTGACAAGGTAGGAATGTGAAAAAAAAAAAATGAAGCTATTTTCTGCGGAATTTAGAGAATTCCCTAACTACCTAATTACTGGCCTCTAAAGTATTCAACTCTGAGACTTGAACAATGGAGGAAAGTATGTTTCTCTAAGGGGAATTTGTCTTTTGATTATAGACACTGGTAGTCCCTAATATCATTCTCTGTGGCTGGTCTCTCTGGGTTTACAGTCACCAGGTCTTCAATACATAGCTCATCACAGTTGATTATCTTTGTTCTCGGTTTAGATAACTTAGAAAGGAGAATACACTCCCTAAGTATCATTTTAGGAGATAAAAGCAAAAGAGAAAAATTTGCAGGTAGCACTCAAGTTTTGTAAATACATTTTAAGAGGGTGTTGGATGGAAGGTGATTCAACAACATGTTTACACAGATTACTTCCGGGTGACTATTGGTAATATATGGCTATTTTTCTTTTCTTTTTTTAACGTATTCCTGTGTTTCTGAATTTTCTGAAATATGTTTCTATTTCTGAAATATGTAGCAGGTACATATTTACTATTTTTAATGAAATAAAAGAAAAAGCATCATTTTATTTCTGAGTTAGCCTAATGTTAAGTAAAAGTATGTTTCTGCTGAAGTTCAAGCAAATTGCTATCATTGCTGCTCTGTCTGCTAACTTTACCTGCCTCTAACTGGTTTTCATCTTTCTGGTTATTATTTTCTCAAAAGTAACCTCTAAACGATTGACATTATTGTTACCTTTGATAGCTATCAGAGCTTTTTTAGAGTTGAGGTCAATAAACTAGTCAGTCAGTCAGTCAGTTCAGTTGCTCAGTCATGTCAGACTCTTTGTGACCCCATGAATCGCAGCACACCAGGCCTCCCTGTCCATCACCAACTCCCGGACTTTACACAGACTCACGTTCATTGACTCCGTGATGCCATCCAGCCATCTCATCCTCTGTCGTCCCCTTCTCCTCCTGCCCCCAATCCCTCCCAGCATCAGAGTCTTTTCCAGTGAGTCAACTCTTCACATGAGGTGGCCAAAGTACTGGAGTTTCAGCTTCAGCATCATTTCTTCCAAAGAAATCCCAGGGCTGATCTCCTTCAGAATGGACTGGTTGGATCTCCTTGCAGACCAAGGGACTCAAGAGTCTTCTCCAACACCACAGTTCAAAAGCATCAATTCTTCAGCACTCAACCT
>SJYC01038768.1:0-16930 GCA_006408675.1 Madoqua kirkii
TTTTCCAAATTGGCTGGCATACTGAGTGCAACACTTTCACAGCTCCATCTTTCAGGATTTGAAACAGCTCAACTGGAATTCCATCACCTCCTCTAGCTTTGTTTGTAGTGATGCTTTCTAAAGCCCACTTCACTTTGCATTCCAGGATGTCTAGCTCTAGGTGAGTTATCACACCATCGTGATTATCTTGGTCGTGAAGATCTTTTTCGTGCAGTTCTTCTGTGTATTCTCGCCACCTCTTCTTAAGATCTTCTGCTTCTGTTAAGTCCATACCATTTCTGTCCTTTATTAAGCCTATCTTTGCATGAAATGTTCCCTTGCTATCTCTAATTTTCTTGAAGATATCTCTAGTCTTTCCCATTCTGTTATTTTCCTTTATTTCTTTGCATTGATAGCTGAAGAAGGCTTTCTTATCTCTCCTTTGGAACTCTGCATTCAGATGCTTATATCTTTCATTTTCTCCTTTGCTTTTCTCTTCTTTTCTTTTCACAGCTATTTGTAAGGCCTCCCCTGACAGCCATTTTGCTTTTTTGCATTTCTTTTCCATGGGGATGATCTTGATCCCTGTCTCCAGTACAATGTCATGAACCTCATTCCATAGTTCATCAGGCACTCTATCTATTAGATTTAGGCCCTTAAATCTATTTCTCACTTCCACTGTATAATCATAAGGGATTTTATTTAGGTCATACCTGAATGGTCTAGCTGTTTTCCCTACTTTCTTTAATTTAAGTCTGAATTTGGTAATAAGAAGTTCATTATCTGAGCCACAGTCAGCTCACGGTCTTGTTTTTGTTGACTGTAAACTAGTATATAGATCTAAAAGATAGTAATATGCAAATGGAACAGAGTCCAATGAAAAAACTCAACAAAATTTTCTTTTATAGGCTTTTTACTGAAGTATGATATACATAAAGAAGAATGCATAAATCAAAAGTGTCAAGCTCAATCACAAAATGAACATAACAGCACCCAAGTAATGAAGCAAATTACCAGCCCCTGGAGGGCCCCCACATGCCTCCTCCGAATCCCAACTCAATCTTCCTCTCTAAGGTTAACTACCATGCTCATCTCCAGCAACACAGACCTGTTTTGCCCATTTTAAAATATTATATAAATGAATCATATACTAAATCCTTGGGTGTCTGACCACTTTTCAGGTAACCCAATCTTAGTTAAGTCTGTGTTGTGTGTAGCAGTAGTTTCATTTTGTTGTTTTATAATATCCAGCCGTCAGGGTGAGGAGCAGATCATTTTAATGTATCATGGATGGAGGTGATCAGAATTAGAATAGAGTCCCTGTGGTGGATGGTTTATATTTAGGTCATTTACTTTAAGATTAGTCCTTCAGTATCTAAAATGAAAGCCTGAAGTGACCACTAAGACTCTTTCCCTTGAGTGAGTGAGTGAAAGTTGCTCAGTCACGTCCAACTCTTTTGTGATCTCATGGACTGTAGCCCGCAAGGCTCCTCTGTCCATGGAATTCTCCAGACAAGAATACTAGAGTGGGTTGCCACTACCTTCCCCATGGGAACTTCTTGACCCAGGGATCAAACCTGTGTCTCCCACATAGCAGGCAGATTCTTTACTGTTTGAGCCACCAGAGAAGCCTTTTCTCTTGGTAGGTCTTAATTCCAGCTATTTCATCCCAGCCTCGCGAGCATGCTGAAATGTCTGCTAAGCTTTTCAGCTTCTTCATTACTATTTACAAATCCGCAAACATGTCTAGTGCGAAAGTCATGTGGGACCAAGGGTCCTTTCTGTCTGTAAGCCAACTGGAAACAGATAAAGATAGGAGAAAATAGAACAATTTGAACAAAAGAATAGAACTAAAACAATAGCAATTTGTTTAAGCTTCCACATACATTTACTTTTTAAAATATCAGTCCAAAAATAATATGGTACTTTTATAACATTATAATTGTATAAATTATCATACTTTGAAAAGGCTTAGAAATAACCACTATTCCATCATCAACAGGTATTCTAACACTTAGATTGCAGTTTCTAAATACCTTTTCCCACCAAATTTCATTCTATGCTTATGGCATGAAATATGCCAAATAAACTTGGAACATTTTGTCAAGCTAGAAGGCAAAGAAACTATTAAAGAGTATCATGATTGTAAAAACAGCCCAGGAGCCAACTTGAAAATGATTCCACGGCAAAAGATGGGACAATCTGAACATTAATAGTAATTATAACTTCAAGGCATTAAAACATATTATATACATTTAAATGCATTAGATTGTTATGCTAGGGAATGAATTCAATACTTTGAAAACTGGTAAACAACAACAAAAAAAGAATCAAGCGTTTATCTTGCCTTTTTTTCTTTCTTTCTTTCTTTCTTTTTTTTTTTCTTTTTTGGCTATGCAGCTTGGACAGCAAGGAGATCAAACCAGTCAGTCCTAAAGGAAATCAACCCTGAATATTCACAGGACTGATGCTGAAGCTGAAGCTCCAATACTTTGCCCACTGGATGCTAAGAGCCAACTTGTTGGAAAAGACCCTGATGCTGGGAAAGATTGAGAGCAGGTGGAGAATTAGGCAACAGAGGATGAGATGGTTGGATGGCATCACCAATTCAATGGACATGAGTTAAGAAAGTGAAGGACAGGGAAGCCTGATGTGCTGCAGACCATGGGGTCCCAAATAGTCAGACACAACTTAGCAAATGAATAACAGCAATGCAGTTTCCAAGATCTTAGTTCCCCAATCAGGAACTAAACCATGCCTGTGGGAGTGAAGCACAGAGTCCTAACCATTGGACAGCCAGGGAATTCCTACCTTGCATTTCTTATACTAAAATTACTAGAGGATAACCAAACAGTTGATGAGGGCAAGTATTTATTTTACAATCATTCCAACTTATAAATTAGGAAGCAGTTTTAAAGTTAAATTATCATTATTTTTCAAGCCTGATAAACTAGCAAATGCATGAAAATATTATATCATTAATGGCTCCTAATGTCACCAGAAGAGATATAATCAGGTATGTGCCCCCTACCATAAGTAGATACAATCATCTAAAAATAAAATTTTCTAGATCTAACTTTCAGTTTCTAATAGATATAAAGGGAAGAGGATTTTGTTGAATGATATCTTGAGGTACAACAAGCAAAATAAAAAATGGAAGCCTAGACATAACAAACGACTTAGCTTCTTCAATGAATAAGTTACAAGATAAAAAACAAGGGGAGAAGGGGCAAGCCTGTAAATTAAAAGAAAATTAATAGTCATCAACAAATTGCAATGCAAAAACCCTACTTGAATTCTGATTTGAACAATTGTTTAAAAAAAGTCATGCAATCTGGGAGATGTGACCACTGAGTAGTTATTTGTTGATATTAATAAGCTATTATTAATTATTTAGGTATGATAATGTGATTATGCTGTCTTAAAAGAGTTCTCAGCTTTTAGAAATACATACTAAAATATTATAAATAGAATGATTGACATCTTGGAGTTGCTTCAAAATGATCCATCTGCAGTTGGCAGCAGGATTTGCCATGAGTTGAAAATTGATCAGGACAGGTGATAGGAATGTGGGTCCTCTCTGTACTAATATTTCTTCCATTTGTGTAAGAATAATAAAAATTTCAAAATTCTAGAACATCTACAAATATCCCCAAACTTTGCACCTAAGATATAAAAATTTTCTTTCTCAGATGAATATCAAAACTTAGAAACACTTGACTATTTTATAGCTAAAGAGAGAGGCATCACAGGGCTGTAGGAGAGGTGGCCAGGTGGAGCTTAGCCATGTCGAACAGGCCAGCAGAAGTTACATTTCAGTCCATGTCTTTAAAAGGATGATTTTTCAGAGTGAATTCAACATTAATTTTCTGATCAACCTAGGGGCAGTAATGCAAAGCTCTATTTCATTACGCTACTTCTTAACACAAATACTTCATGAAATTTTATAACCAAGAGTTGAAAAATGGGGGAATATTATTTCAAAGGGTCTTGGTAGCGTTTCTCATAGTAACAGAATTGTCTTTTGTTAAGCAAAATACCTTAATGAGCCATTTAGGTAGAACAATGGTGGTCATCTAGAAGAGGGTAAAAGAGAAAAATACCTTTTTATATTTCTGTTAAAATGAAAAGAATCTGGATGGCGCACAGGGAGCCTCTAAAGAGGTGGGTGGCCTTAAAAGAAAGAAGAGGGGTACATGGACAGGGAAGGAACCCAGCTTTCTGGAGGAAAGTCTTTTTAAGGAGGAAAGTGTCCATAAAGAACTCAGCAGTGCTAGCCGTGACTGTGGAGCTATTTAGAACAGCGATGGCTAAATTTCAATTTTGAAGTATCTGTGGTGTTGTTAGGTGATACGATCCCCCAACCCCTCATTAGTGCCAAACCATAAGTAAAAGCAACTGCCCACACAGCCATATGGGGGTGGTTCCTGGAAGAGAACCAAAGGCAAGGCAGCTGCTCTTTATGCTGAGTTAATGTGGGCAGAAGTGGGAGTCCAAAGAAGAGATGTGTGTTCAGTTGAATCAGAGTAACGCATTCATTGCGAGTATGGACAGCCCTTAAGAATTCTGAGATATTGGGCAGGCGAGTAGGGAACCTAGGGGTAAAGGCTTGAGCCAGCTCATTTGATTCTTACAAGAAAAAATAAATAATAAAGGATGACTCCACAAAGACTAGAAGATTTGGGGGTGTCTACAATGCTATGTCTATGATGCTAACTGTAATCCTGTGATGTTACTTCTGGAAAAGACCCTTATCACCCAGAACAGCCTTTTTGAACTCCATCCACAAAGTCCTTGGTTTCTCAGAGGTGGCCCAGGGACTCCCAGAAGGAGCATGGATTACAGCCCCTAATTCTTGATTAATCTGGAAGAGTTACTCTACATTACCTATAAGGATTCCATTGGGGACCTTATTTTTTTTTTAAGATTTTTGCTGCTAAAAAGAAGAAAAGGGCATTGATATTATCTAACTGCTTCATGTTATAGAAAGGCAGAGGATTGAAAAAATGCTAGGGAACTTGCCCATCATCACATAGCAGAGCAGATGTTAGAAACCAGTTCTTCTGATTCCCAGTCCATTCCATCCTCCTCTTGACTAAGAAGTGAACAAATGTGCCAACGGAAAATGTATATACACTCAGAACTGGGTTGGCCTCTGCGGTTTTATAGATTCTCAGCATCACATAGAAGTCACTGGAGGCCAGACAACAGGAGTCTTCTCCACAGCATAAACCACATGATGGAGAGATGTCTGCAGGCTAGAGGATACCTTTTTCCTTTCTCTTTCTGCTGCAAATATCCACCTAATCTTGTTTCAAGGGCCTGAAGAAAGCCTATGGCTGAGAGAAAAGTCCCAGCTTCATCTGTCCACCTGTTTTGTTCCCATTCCATGAGACAGTCTGAGCTGCCTTCTCTTGTATTGTCCTTTTGTTTCTTCCTTCCAGTTTTTTGAGATATAATTGATACATAACAGTGTGTAAGTTTAAGATGCACAGCATGACTTGACCCTAATCTGTTTCCAACAGAGTCAACTACCATCTCTCTACCAAATTCTATCTCAAAAGCCAAAAGTGAAATTTCAGGAAAGTCTCAAGGATAGTGGAAGGAGGACAGGACTGAGAAAAAAATTTCCAGGTCGACAAGACAGTTCTACCAATTAGCTGAGTGGACGGAAGTAAGTTAATTAACTCTTCATCTGTAAAATGAATCAGATAATACTTACTTCATAGGGGTATTGCATAAAGATAAAATGAAGTAAGCCACTTAAAACACCTACCCCAGGACATGTTAGTCATTCAGTAAATATTGGTTGGATTGTTTTTTCACATTTTTTTCATGTTCAACCTCACAAAGTAGCACTGCAGTATTCTCTTGACATTCTATCCTTGGTACACAGCAAAGACAGGAGAACCAGCAGCAGCCAGAAAGGTCTTGAAAATGAATTTTTTGTCTACGACTAAATTCAGGATGTTTTTCCTAGGACACTGCTGTGTCCACAGTAAAAGCCAAAGTTATTGCCCTCCAGAAAATATGATCTGAAAAAAATGGCAGAGTTTTTATGTGGTCACAGTTGACTATCTGCCCAGGCCACTCTTCCCTTGGTGGTCTCTGGGGATTTAGGGAAAATGTTGGCATCTTAGAAAATATTTTATTCTGTTGATTCAAATTTGTAAAGGGAGTCAGCCACACAGAACCTCCTCAAGCAGGTGAATTCAACCAACTCTGAAGGAAATTCAGCTCCCTCCCTTCACATAAGACATTTTAGATCAGTGCCCCCCACAACCTTCCATGGCAGCAGCAATTGTATGCTCTCATCCTTCTCTTCCATGGACAGCATTCTTCCTCAAATGCACACACTCAGTTCACTGACCTAATTTAAACAGTGGCTGTAAATTCCCCATAATGGAGGATCTGCCCCATCTCCCTGTAATGCAGGTCCAGAAGCCCATTTGACTCATATGCAGTCATTCTGTAACCTTATACATGATTCCCTGGTGGCTCAGCTAGTAAAGAATCCGCCTGCAATGCAGCAGACCCTGGTTCAATTCCTGGGTCAGGAAGATCCGCTGGAGAAGGGATAGACTAGCCACTCCAGTATTCTTGGGCTTCCCTGGTGGCTCAGATGGTAGAGAATCCGCCTGCAATGTGGGAGACCTGGGTTCAATTCCTGGGTTGGGAAGATCCTCTGGAGGTGGGCATGGCAACCCACTCCAGTATTCTGGCATGGAGAAGTCCATGGACAGAGGAGCCTGGCAGGCTACAGTCCATTGGGTTACGAAGAGTCAGACACAACTGAGCGACTGAGCACACAACCTTATACATAATCTTGTCCTGCTCTCCAATCACAAATTCACTATTTTGAATAAACTAAAGGCCTAATTCTGACAGTTTTTCTGAGAGTTTCATCTAACTTACAACTCCCCAAACAGCTTCAGTTTAGAAGCACAAGTTCAAGAGAAAAAAACTGCACAAAAGTTGAGACACACTGATGATTGAATCCATCAGTCACTGTCACAATAATGCTAAGTCACAAACCAAGGAGAACTTAGTGACCACACCATAAGGCTCTTCTCTAGACTGAAGGCAGGTGGGACAACCCATGAGCACTCATCCTGGGTCCCTGGCTGAGGAGGCAGCAGCCATTATCATGGAAAGAGGTCAGAACCCCTAGAGGTTCATGTGGACACACAAATCATCTAAAGGCCTAGGACTGGAACTCACACACTGTCATTTCCTACTATATTTCATTAGCCGAAGCAAATCACAATGCCAAGTCCACACTGGTAGCGTGGGAAGTGTATTTCTCCAATGGAGGCAGTGGTGAGCAAGAGAAGAAATATTTGCTCAACAGTGGTCTACTCCACAGGGTTTCACCTATGGCTCAGCAGTAAAGAATCCACCTGTGACACAGGAGACATGGAGTTCTATCTCCTGGAGGAGGAAATGGCAATCCACTTCAGTATTCTTGCCAAGAAAATCCCATAGACAGAGGAGCCTGGTGGGCTGCAGTCCACGGGAAAGAGTTGGACACGACTGAGCACACACCCAAGCATGATCTACTTCACAACACCTGTGCACGTGCCAGTCCTTTCTTTAGTCCTTGTGTGCTCAGTGTTTCCCTGCATCTGGTATTAATGTCTTCTTTGCCCAGAGTTACAAGTTAGATAACACAATATTTCTACAAATCAGAAAATTGTCTATCACAACAAAACCTGCATGAGGTCTAACCACTGTCGCCTACTTAGCACTAGGTAAGAGATCTGGACTAAGACGTTCTGCTAGTTGTGTGTAGCAATCGCTAGAAATAAAGGCATGTGTAAGTGATGTGCAGTTTAAACACACATACACACACTCACAAACCACAGACATTTTTGTAAACTCACCAGTGCCACGGGGAACCTCTAGCTTGTGGTCTGGCCTTTCATGTGGAGTTTCACTTGAGTATTTACTTTGGAATTTGATAAACACAGCTATTCACAGGGCCATCACCACATGGTACATTTGCTACCACAGAAACACAGAACTTCTTCTGTACGAACATCCCCTATTCATCTTGCAAGCTGAATCCCTGCCGTTTCCTAAAGATTCCACAAAATGACTGCACGTATCGCACGGTAATTTGGAACAGGGGGTAATCATTCATTCTGCACAGTTCTTCTTTGGCCTCCTTCCTCTGGCAAAATTACCATCATCATGTTTTACTTTAAAACTTAAAAAAGAGAGAGAGAGGGAAAATACGGTCTCACTTGAACAACTGAGAAGTTGAAGTGGCAGGAATGAAGACCTGGCTAGGGCGGGAACTTTGCTTTTACTACGAAATTACATCTTTAGGTGTAGAAAAAAGAACAATGAACAGGTGACCTGGAATTAACCTCAGAACTTGCCTGTCATTTAATTTTTTCTTGTAAAGATGAAGGAGAACAACCATGTCTGTCCCTTTCCTATGTGCTCAGAATTTAAGCGGAGAGAGATTCAGCAGGAGACTGGATAGAGTGCAACACCAGTCTTAAAGCCCTAGAAGAGCACGCAGAGAAGAAAGTGCCCAGCTCTGTAATCAGACAGATGCGGGTTTCCATCCAGACTTGCTCCTTCCTCTGTCATCGGGCAAAACTGCTTAAGTTACTTTTTGCTGCATAATAAACCACCTCAAACTCAGTGGTTTAAAACAACAACCATCTGACCACAATCACAGTTTTGTGGGTTAGTGCACAGCAGAGACAGACTCTCTGCTCCACAATGTCTTTGGTCTCAGATAGGATAGCACAGAGGGCTGGGAATGACTAGGATGATCCCACTCTGGACACAGGTGGGGTCTCAAATTCTGGCTTCGGTTAGTCTTTTTGATTCTTCTGCAAATAGTATCTAATGGGGCTGGAATGACTAAGATAACTTCTGGGCTAAGATGAGCAGAAGATTGGTGCTGGCCAAGTATGTCTGTCTCTCGCCCTCTCCTCCGCTGTCTCTTCCTCCTCTTTCTCTTCTTCTCCCTCTCCTTCTCTTTCTCTTTCATTCCTTCTGCCCCTCTCCCCTTCCCTTTGCTCCTCCCCCAGCTAGGTAGCCTCTCCATGTGGTTGATTTGACCTTACTCAAAGCATGACAGTCTCAGAGTACTTGAACTTCTTACATGACATCTAGAAGAGAAGTAAAAACTATCAGGTCTCTTAAAGACTAGACCCAGAGAAGGCAATATCACTTCTAACACATGCTATTAGTCAAACCAACCAGTCTCAAGGGCCAGTTCAAATGCAAGGGAAGAGAGAACAATACCCAACCTCTCGATAGAAGGGCAGCAAAGAATTGCAGACATTTTTAATCTGTCCCAGACTTAATTTCCTCATTTGTGAAACAAAGGCAACAACCATAGGAAGAAGTTTTATAAAATGAATATATGACTGTTTTGAATGTTTGTAAAATATTCAACATTTAGGTAGCGTTTCAAATGGTAGCCTTTACTACCAAGAGAGTTTATCTGAGCAAGGAACATCTAAAACTCCCAAGATCAGATGTTGGTCTTACTGATGTGAAGGAAAGAGAGAACAAAACTTTTCGGAGATGTAAACATATAGCCAAGATAAAACATCATGTATAATAAATGTACCCATTCTATTGTTTCCTTCTGATTTGCTCCTGTTGTTACCAGCCTTCTATTGTTTTCCTGGTTCAGATGAATCTATAGCAATTTCTTATGGCAGAACAGAAGACCATTATGGTGGAACTGTATTGTAATCTGAGTGGGGTGAGGTGGGTAAGGAATACCCTGGTGGTGAGAGCAGATGCTTAGAACGAAGTCCTGTGGTTGGAACTTGATTGTGTGTGCAAGCCTTCTTCTACAGGCACACAATGGATGACAAGAAGAACTGACCTCCTATGGAGATAGAGTCTCCCCTGGCTTGTGGATGTAGAGCAGAGAACAGTAGTCAGAGACGAGAACTCAAGTTGAAATTCCAGCTCTGATATTCATCACATATACCTCAGATACCTCCATATCTTCAACACCGAGGTATGTAGGATGAGGTATGGCACACCCAAAGCACATCAGAGTCCCTTCTTTCAGGAACTAGTCATGTCAGTGGGCACAATCACTGAGTGCCCCAGATTTTGTATGCGTTCACTACTTTAAACATCCTGTCCTAAGTACGTCCTAAGTACTTTCTTTTTATTATGATTATTTTTTTTAATTTTATTTTTACTTTATTCTACGTTACAATACTGTATTGGTTTTGCCATACATTGACATGAATCAGCCACAGGTGTACACGATCTCCCAATGCCGAAGCCCTCTCCCACCTGCCACTCCATATCATCTCTCTGGATCATCCCGTGCACCAGCCCCAAGCATCCTGTATCCTGTATTGAACATAGACTGGTGCTTCGTTTCTTACATGATAGTATACATGTTTCAATGCCATACTCCCAAATCATCCCACCCTCTCCCTCTCCTGCAGAGGCCAAAAGTCCATTCTATACCTCTGTGTCTCTTTTGTTGCCTCACATACAGGGTCATCATTGCTAATTCATACTGACAGCACAGATGGCTTTTGTTTTGGACTGAAGAGTTAACTCACTTAATTCTCAGGTGGTACAGGTGGCTCAGTGGTAAAGAATCTGCCTGCAAATGTAGGAGATGCAGGAGATGTGGTTTGATCCCTGGATCAGGAAGATCACTGAAGAAGAAACTGGCAACTCACTCCAGTATCCTGGGCGATCTCATAGAGAGAGGAACCCGGCAGGCTACAGCAAATTGGGCCACAAAATAGTTGGACACAACTTACTAACTTAACATGCAGCCTGGAGGTAACTTGAGAAACTGAGTCTCCAGTTCAGTTCAGTTTAGTCACTCAGTCGGGTCCAACTCTTTGCGACCCCATAAATTGCAGCACGCCAGGCCTCCCTGTTCATCACCATCTCTCAGAGTTCACTCAGACTCACATCCATCGAGTCAGTGATACCATCCAGCCATCTCATCCTTGGTCGTCCCCTTCTCCTCCTGCCCCTAATCCCTCCCAGCATCAGAGTCTTTTCCAGTGAGTCAACTCTTCACATGAGGTGGCCAAGGGACTGGAGTTTCAGCTTCAGCATCATTCCTTCCAAAGAAATCCCAGAGAGGAGAAGGCATATCTGACTAGATTCATTTGACTGACTAGCTCAGTAGCTCCCAAGCTTTTGCTAAATTCACAAGCAACACCATACAGGTTAACAGTGATTTTATCTTTACCTACATCATTTTTCTTTCTCAGACCATAAGTTTCCTTGAAGCAGGGTCCATGGACGCTATTTTGTACACGTTTCACATTTTTTCCCAGCAGGAGGATGAAAGGCAGCCTGGTGTACTAGAAAAAGTGCAAGGTTTGGACTCAAATGGCCCCTTCGTTTTACCATGTATTAGCTGGTGACACCGAACTAAGCTCTTAAGTCTCTCTAAACCAGTGGTTTCCAAACATGGCTGCACATTTGAATCATTTTTATTAGTGTGTTTTCCCCCCAAATACTAATGCCCAGCGTCTACCCCCAGGCATTCTGATGTACTGGTATGGGTTGCTGCCTAGGCACCAAGCTTTCTGAAACTCCCCAGGAATTTTATAGCTGAGTTTGGAAATCATTTCTCTAAACTACTGATACAAATTCCCTCCTCTATAAAACAGTGGTGAAAATTATCCCAATTATAAACAGCTAATGAAACATTTTAACAAGATCATAGATGATGAAGGGTTGGCATATTATACATGATCTGAGAATAATATTCAGCCTTGTTAGCTGGTGGTGGCGGAAGTCGTGAGCCGTGGTACGATGAAGACTCATGAGGACTCTCCCAGCCTAGCTAGCTACAGAGCATATTTAGATCCTTTGAAATGTCAGTCCAATTTCTATTTCTATGCATCTGGAACTTTTTCTGACTTGTAGAAAAAGTCAGAGGCATCACTGCAGAGGCATCTTTTGTTTGGATTTATCTGCAAGTGACATGGACACTAGACTGTCTCACCTTACATAGCAATGAGATGACTTGTCCTATGAGTCTAATACTAACTAGAGAAACTGTTGTGGGGTCATCAAATTTTACAGGGCTAACTTAAACATGTGAGGAGAAAATTTTGGTATCAAGTTGCATCTGAGCCTTTGAAACTATTTTGGGTCAGCTACATAGCAGAAGTTTGGGCCTGGCAGAGAGCCGTAAAACTGGGCCAAAAATAAACCAAAGACCATTATAAAAATGTTCTAAGTGCCAAATGCGTGAGATGCTAAAATTGCAATATAATGGAGTAAAAATTTACAAAAAAGGCTTTCCAATGGTGGTACTAAGTGTTTCAACCCGGAGAAAGAGAGTTCAGGGGAAGAAGTCGGGCGAGTGAACCCAGTCCCTGGAAGAAGCCTTCCAGAGAGCCATGAGTGCCCCCATCCTGGCTATTTACAATTTATTACCCATCAGGCACCACAGGCATTGATTTTCTCCTCCCTATCAGAGAGCACAGGCTGAATAGCCAGGGTATGGGGAAGAGTTTTCATAAAAATTAATTGAGCCACTCAGCTTCTCACCGTATTTAGCAAATGCTGCTCCATTTGCCCTTCTCCTGGCCTGGACCTGCTCTTTCTGCTTCTCTCATATCCAGAGCATCCACAATGTACTTGGGCACATCCACACATTATTTATTTATAGTCTTATTTTCCTGAACTCCAGAAAAGGTGGTGATGTATCCCTGGCACAGGTCTGTGGGAGAGGTTTCAGGAAAGGTGGCAGGAAGCACAGGGCTACTTCCTCTTGGTTCTTCTCTGCCTGCCAGTCTCAGCCTGCTCCGCTCAGTCCATACCCCTCCCTTCTTTTCCTTAATTAGGAGCTGCTACCAATTGTACAGGGACAGATTTATGCATGGCTGGGGACCAGCTAGTCTCCCACTGATTGTCTAAAAGAAGAGTATGTTCTATGTCAAAAATCTTTTGCATGGAGTCCAACTGTTTTCTTGGAAATAGCTCCTTTGACCCAGGCCCATAATTTTTTTTAGGTTTGAATTTTATGGGCCTGATGCAAAGTCTGTCAACATTTTCTTTTGAGACTTATTCAGGGTATAGCATATTTTTGAAATGTGCAAAAGTTTGGGGATATTTCTGTCATCTGGTGCCAAGAGAATATATTGGAAAAGAAGAGGGTGGGAGAGGCAGAGCAGTATGCTTAATGACCTCTTACTAAGGGATTTTTGAACACCAAGGCAGAAATGACATTCAGATCAGAGGTGCATGTGTATGCCTGTGTGTGCATACTTATATACATATGAGGATATAGTATTCTGTTGTTAAACACAGTAATAATACTTTAATAATACCTCTTGTTTCTAGTTTTGTGTGTAAGGAGCTTGGAAGGCATGACACTGTCTGAACAATAAATACAAGCTGAACAGACTGAAAAATCAGCAACCCTTCTTGGCTCTGGATTCATAAGAGAGAGGAGGACACAGTCAAAACACTGCCTCCAAAGCTGGAGCAACAGATATGTGTATACAGTGTTAGGATCTTGTCCATGCACTTTACATATAGTAGCTTACTTGATCTCTCAGATCTAGTAAAGTGGGTTATAATCATCCTCAATGTAGAGATGGGGAAACTGAGACACAGAGGTATTCAAGTATTTTGCCTACAGTAACACAAGTAACTAAGCGAATGAGTCAGGTTTTGAAGTAATGCAGTCTAGCTCCAGAGCCTATGTCTTAATTATTATACCTGACTACCTCTCTAGAGTCTAGGACAATTTCCAAGTTGATGCACATAGCATGGAAGATATATTTCTAGATACTTCAGACCAAAGCACTTGGTAGATATATCTTATTACCCTATATAATACTGACCTTGGAATGCTTCGTATTACACCTATAGATCATTCTCTGGAGTAATTTGGTGCCTTTAATCACAGAATCCATTGTCAAGAAGAAGACATAAGTCTCTTAAATGTTATGTCACACTGAGGTGTTATTGGCCTGTATGGTTGAATGAGTCATACTTTGAAACCTGGTAGTGGAGACAGCAGTAGTAGCAGAAATACAAATACAAATACTACTACTACTAATAATAACAACAATGCAGCAAGAGTCAAATGGCACTCTGTTGATCAACTATTATTTACCAAGCATCATGCTTAGTTTTCATATTCATTATATTTTTTAATCCTCAATAAACCCTCTAAAATAGGTATTATTATCCTCACTTTACAGGTAAAGAAACTAAGAATTACAGACAGGTTAAGTAAATTCTGTAAGGTCACAGACAAGTAAGAGGATGAGATTTGCACCTAGGTCTTAGCCTTAGGCTGCATGATGCTTTGTTGCCAATTTAATCTTCTGATAAGTTTGTTCACCTGTAAAATGAAGGAAGTTGAATTCCAAGATGGCTTCTAGCTCCATAGTGAGAGGACTGAATGCCATTGAAGACACATAAATTGAGAGTCACGAGGAAAGTAAGTGGAGGTGGGATGGTTTCATTAGATAACGATCAAGATGCTCAGGACTTCCCTGGTGGTCCACTGATTAAGAACCCACCTTGCAGTGCTAGGGACACAGTTTCCATTCCTGGTCAGGGAACTAAAATCCCGCAAGCCACAGATCAACTAAGGCTGTACTGTAACCACTGAGCCTGAGCACCACAACTGGAGGTCCATGCATTGCAACAAAAGATTCCTGTGTGACACTATGAAGACCCCACATGCCGCAGCCAAGACCCAATGCAGCCAAATAAATAAATTTAAAAGAAAAGATTAAAACTATTCTTCGTGGAAAGGATATAAAGCATTTCTGTCCAAGAAAACCTCACCTCTGGACACAGGAACCAAAATGTCATGGTGACCAATGGCCAGAATAGACAGACTCTAAATCAGAGAGTAGATTCTCAGATAGTTGAATGTGGAAGAAACAGCATGATGTTGGAAGTTAATGTTTACCAACACTGGGACTCTGTACCCATATTTGAACACGGCTTCTTCTTTATAGAAATGTATTTTAACGAAATGTATGAGTCAAATTAGAGGAAAATATTATGTAAAAAGGTTTTAAATAATATGCAAATATGTCAGAAACAATAAAACTATTACCTACAACTGAATTTAGGAACACGGATAGTCTAGAACTCACTCTTATATTAACTAGATGTGAAATAACAAAGCTCTCCAATCTTTAGTTTTCTCATTTAAAACTATAAGAGTTAAATTAATTTCCAAATATCTCTTACAACTCGAGTAAAGCTTCACTTTTAAAAACTGTTGATAAATAAATTTTAAAATGTATCCACATTAGATTTCCTTGTACCTTTCACTGAGTCAAGTGTGCTAGCCCATCCCATAATTAGCCAATAGGTTATTTTTCAGTTAAAAGCTGTTTGACCTATTTATTGAGTATCTCTAATCTTGAATGCTCATCTGTTTGAAGTGGTTTAGGAAAAATGATTCTAAATCCCCTTCTCAATCTAATTTTACACTCTCATAACAAATTTCAAGTCGATGATACAAAGACTTCTGATTTTTAAGTGGCAAGATTAACTGAGACATCAGGGAAGCCCAAATGTATAGTTATGTATAAATTATGACATATGTAATCAATAAATAGTAAGCAATCATAAAATTAAAGAAAACATTAAGATATCTCCACCCTCTATTCCTCCTTGAAATTACCTAAAAGCAAGACATTTGAGAGGTAGAGAAGCAAAACTCAACTGGAATGAAGTCTGTAACTGAGAACCAAACTATATGAGAAAGAGCCCCCAGATTTGGCAAATAGTAGGCCAGAGCACAGAACAATGCTAGGGAACAATTGCACCTGGAGGTCACAGAATCCAAACCAGGTGGTGCCCTCTCAGGGAGAAGCAACAGAACAAGATGTGCAGTGATGATGGGACCTTCCCTGGACCCTTTTTAGCAGCCAAGAATAACAAGAAAGACTAGGATAAAAAGGGAACAGATGCACTTGCCATCATTCCTTGAAGGAATATGGTATTAACACAGGAGAAACAAGAGGTTCTAAAGTTTGCATAGATGTTAAACTCTGGTCAGCTTCAGAGATAAAAGTATCAACTAGTTGATCCTCAAAATCCTAAATCGTAAGGAGTTTTACTGTGCACCAGTGAGGATTCCTGGCTATCCCAGAACTCTGCTAACACAAAACACCCCAAATATCTGGCTCATCATTCAAAAAAGAGTGAAAATAAAAAGGAATTTGCAAAAGATCTAGTCAAAGATATTGTAGTAAAATATCCACTATGAAGAGCAGTATAGAGGTTCCTTAAAAAATGAAAAGTAAAGCTACAAGATAACCCTGAAATACCACTCCTGGGTATATATCCAGAGAAAAACATGGTCTGAGAGGATACACACACCCCAGTGTTCACTGCAGCACTGTTTACAATAGCAAAGACATGGAAACAACCTAAACATTCACCAGCAGATGAGTGGATAAACAACATGTGGTACATACATGCAAGGGAATATTCAGTTCAATTCAGTCACTCAGCCATGTCCAACTCTTTATGGCCCCATGAATCACAGCACGCCAGGCCTCCCTGTCCATCACCAACTCCCAGAGTTCCCTCAGACTCACGTCCATCGAGTCCGTGATGCTATCCAGCCATCTCATCCTAGGTCGTCCCCTTCTCCTCCTGCCCTCAATCCCTCCCAGTCAGAGTCTTTTCTAATGAGTCAACTCTTCGCATGAGGTGGCCAAAGTACTGGAGTTTCAGCTTCAGCGTCATTCCCTCCAAAGAAATCCCAGGGCTGATCTCCTTCAGAATGGACTGGTTGGATCTCCTTGCAGTCCAAGGGACTCTCAAGAGTCTTCTCTAACACCACAGTTCAAAAGCATCAATTCTTTGGCGCTCAGCCTTCTTCACAGTCCAACTCTCACATCCATACATGACCACTGGAAAAACCATACCTTTGACTAGATGGACCTTAGTTGGCAAAGTAACGTCTCTGCTTTTGAATATG